>JAHWLE010000392.1:0-15785 GCA_024679135.1 Phytophthora foliorum | reverse complement strand
GCTTCAAGAACAAAAAGATACTCTTTTTTTGGCAGGATGCAGGCGCTGCGCCTGCAGGACGCTGCGTACGTGCGCGACCGGTACGCGCAGCTACAGGAGAGCAGGTTGCTGTCGGACGAGGGTCGCCTAGCGCCGTCTGCGGTCGAGTGCGTCTCTGGCCGCGAGGTTTCGGACGAGGAACGCCAGGAATTCGAGCGGTGGCGGTTTGTGCAGCGCGCGAAGGCGCTGGACGCTCTGGGGCCGACGCCGCAGCTGCAAAAGAAACTAATTGTGCTGCAGGACATACTGGAGCAGCTGTACGCGCCGAAAGAAGCGGATCAGCGCGTGAATTCGCCCGCAAATGGCGCGCTGAAGCGGCCGACGACCTTGAATCCGGACGCCCCCGTCCCGCTCAAGGAGCTGCCGCTGCCCACTCAAGTGGCGCTGCGAATGTTCTTCCGGACGTGTCAGACGCTGCGGGAGCCGACGAGATTGGCGGCCAATTGGCGGCTCTCGGTGCAGATTGCCAGCAAACTGCCGACGATTCTGACCTCGATGCCCTCGTGCGTGCTGTCTCCTGGGCTGGCGGACGAGGCTCCGGCGGAGTCGGAGGACGGCAACGTCTGGAGCGTGTTTTATCAACTCTTTGGGCTGTTTGAGCAGCTGCTGGGGCTGGGCGATGCCTTGGGTGACAGGACTGTGGCGCCGTGTCTCTCTGCTGGTGACCGGGCTACGGTTATTGTAGCGTACGTGGCGTTGAGCTTGAAGTGGGGACGGCTGGGGTATTTGCTGAAGGGAGTGAGGCTGCTGTTGGAGAGTGGAGATGAGCTCGATAGAACGCAGCTCGAACCTCTTTCGCCGCTGCTGCGTGAACTTGCGGCCACTGCAGTCGAGCGACCTCAGGTCGCATTCGGACAAGAAGAACAGCCCTGCGGCTACCTCATGAGCTTTGGCAAGGGAGATCACGGGAAGCTCGGCCACGGCCAGTGTGTGCACGTAAGTTGCCAGGAAGGGAACTGCACTGAGAACAAGACAACGCCCACTATGATTGCGGCAACCAGAGACGTTCTTTTCCGCAAGATTGATTCACTTTCGACGCATAGCATCGCCATAACGGCAAAGGGAGAGGCCATGGCTTGGGGAAATGGCGATAAATATCGGCTTGGGCATGGATCCTCTACAAAAGAGTACACGCCTAGAACCATCGAGTTTCTCAGTTTGAAAGGTCGAGTGTGTGACCTTGCTTGCGGTCTCGGACATACACTAGCTCTCATGGAGTCGGGAGAGCTCTTTGCCTGGGGAAACGGTTCCAACGGTAGACTGGGACTTGGCGACACGAATGATCGCTCTAGCCCAGCAAAAGTGGTAATTCCAGCTTCAGAGAAACAAGAACCAATAAAGGAGGAAGAAGGCTTCGCTGCGAACACTCCGCCAAGCGCACCAGTTCGGTTTAGGCACATTTTCTGTGGCGCATCGCACTCACTAGGAATCTCCTGGGATGGAAGGGCGTACGCCTGGGGAAAGAACAACCAGGGACAATGCGGCCACGGCCATACAAATGATCAGTGGACCGTTCACGAGATTGGAAGCTTTCGCAACAGTGACGAAGATGAGGAGGATGAATGCATCGTTTTCGCTGCAGGTGGATGGGAACACACACTCTTTTGCACAGATTCAGGGCGGGTGTACTCGTGTGGCTGCGGATATAAGGATAGTCGCCGTGCTGGTATCCCGCCTGTTCTTGGGCATGGTGACTGTGATCGAAGACTCGTACCCACTCTCGTGCAGACCTTAGACGATGCACGTGAAGAAATTGTCAAGGTTGCCTGTGGGTGGGATCATTCACTTGCAGTGTCGTCAAGTGGAAGAGTTTACACTTGGGGGTCAGGCACAAATGGCAAGCTTGGGCATGGTGATGAGGAGAGTTTTGACATACCCACTCTAGTACGCAGCATCGAAGGTAAACGAGTCAAAGACGCGAAGGCTGGGTGCGAGCATACCGTCTTTTTGATGTACGACAATGAGTTGTGGACGTGTGGACAAGGTGACAGTGGTCGACTTGGACATGGAGATAACCAGACACGGAAACGCCCCACGAAGATTGAGCGCTTTGCTGCGTGTGGTTTAAAACCAGTTGCTCTTGCGGTGGGAGACAAGTATAACTTAGTTTTGGTGAAGGATGGCGACGGGCAATACGAAGATGATGGTGAAAGTGGGGCAGATTCTATTCAGAAAACAGCGCATTGGGTGGGAAGTTGTGCAAGTGAACAAGTACCGAGTCATGGAGCTTCCAACGCGCATCACGCTCGCCATCGAGCAGTACAACACAAACAGTACCAAGACAATCATACTGTGCAGTTTGGAGCGCAGTGGGTACTAAACATGGTAGCGGGGATGGATTCGAAAGTGAATCCGGCTACTAAGACTGCTAGTACGTCTAAAGAAGACGTTATACTGGATTCACCCAGCGTTGCAGCTTTGTTCATCGCAGGGCATGTGGATCGACTTGCATCGGATTATATCTCGGAAGAACAAGACACAAAGGAAGAGAAGCGAAAGACTACTGAGGCAAACTCAAAGACACAAGCGGTGTTACTCCCGTTTGCTGCTGACACTAACTGTGAGTCTCTAGATGCACTGCTTCAACTTCTCCGATGGACAACATCTTGTGTGGGTGTAAAAGATAGATCTGCGCGGTCTGAGAAGTATGGATCTAATGCACCTACTGCTCTGCGTCTGGCGAACGAGGCACGACTGGGTTTGACTCTCTCCTGTTTGCGGATCATGCAGCTCAATTTGAAGAAATCCCTCGACTCATCGTTGGTGGCTTCACAAAGCATCGGAAAAATTCACAAGTCTTTTTCTAAACGCTCCAACTTATTTAGTCACATTCACGAGCTGCTTGACACACTTGCCGGTCTCAAAGGAGACGAAGTTGTTGACCGTTTATACGACGGAGCACGTCTAACTGGTGATAACCCGGACTTGCTGACTATTGCGAGTGCAATTAGTCAGGAAGCTGCGTGCGCGCTCAAGGTACGCTAATTCACTTCCAGTAGTTGATGCCTATCAGGAATAACGTTGTTTTCTTCGTTAGATGGGTTTTGGAATGTTTTACCCGACAAGATCCTCAAGATGCAACTTATTGTGGGAAGTATTAGATGATTGCAAACTGGACGTTCCATCCATGAGGACGATAATCCTCTCGGATCAGCTTGGCAAGGTCGGCAAGTCTTGATATTTGTATTGACGGTCTAGCGTAACTTGATTCTTACACTGGTTTTATGGCGATTAGGATTCGATCATGACCGAAATATTGAGGTGTTTGCCTTCAAATGGTTTATTAAGCTTGATGAACGAGGTGAGCGGTGCCACACAAACCGAGAACAGCACCGGGAAAAATATCTTTGATATCAAGGCGTTGATGGTCATCCTTCTGAAGCGGAGTAGTGCTGAAGCGATCAAACATCTCGACAATGAGGCTTTTACGGATTTCATGAACGAGCCTGATTGCTTTCTTCGACTACTGCATGTGTTACAGACACATTACTTCAGTATTGTGCATCAATCAGTGTTCCGACAATGTAGTACTTCAACTACGAACGGAAAGAATAGCTCAAAGGACCTGGGTTCTGCAACAAGTATTGCGAGCCAGCAGATTATGGAGTCCCTCTTTGAATATGTGGATACCCTAATGGCCGAGGCATTGGTAGTGCTAAAGCGGCTGCACAAAGGGAGTCGTCAGCACGAGGAAATTATCACGTGGCGACTGAATGGTAGTTTTTTTCACACATTACTACCACGGGCCCTAGAATGCCTATCGGTGCTGCTATCAAGCCAAAAGGACACTCCCAAAGATGTAGTATTAAGAATTACCGATAACTTACTGCTTGTGGAGCGGGTCCTACCGAATCTAGTTGTCATGCTGAAAATGCTGGATGAAGTAAGTTGGAAAATGCATAGTGCAGATGATGGTGGAAACCAAACGCACAACGACAGCGTGCCAGCTTCATTGCACCATACGGGGCCTACAAGCCAGGAACACAACTGGTTTGATGATCTTGGAAACGCGTGCGCAGTGCTGTGTGGAAAACTGAGCTGCGAATTGTTTTATCCATCTGCACTCTCAAACGTATCGACTCGTGATATCGCGCGGCATGGAGCTTATTACTCGCTTGTCTTGTCTGAAGGCCGTATTTTTCAAACGGATCAAGATCAGTCAATGACATCCGAAGTTGGTTCAATCCCAATCCGCACAATTCTGGAATGGGAGCATTTGGGTGTTTTTGAAGTGGAGGATGAACTCGTCGGGTGCAAGGAAGAACCCAATACAATCGGATCGACAGTGTCGATGCCACCTAATCTCTCCGAAAACCAACGTTTTCTATTGCAGTTGAGCGAGACAGACTTCTCGGAAAGACCACTTCCGTTTTGGGGCTGGATAGCTTCTGTACTATCACTTGTTATTGACCTCACGTCTGAAGTACAACGTCTGTTGGCAGTTATCGTGGGTGTATCATCCTGGCACCTAGGCCTGACTGAAGAGCTTCGCCATGCGTATGGATTCTACGAAGTCGATAGCCAAAGTTCACATTCTTCCGACGAATTATCAGTTTCACCGACTGGTCAATTGTGGGAAATATTCTCTACTCTGCTCGATTTCGCTATCAATATACGATCGACTAACACTGTCGATTTGGATAATGCGGTCAAACAATCTCGCTTGCTATTGTGTCTTCGCCCCAATCCAGCGCTGGTACCCCATGAATTACGTTGTGGAACAAACTCACTGGACACATGCTCATGCAGACCTAGAACAGAAGACTCAATCTCAAATTTGGTTGCGTTCCTGATTAAGCCGGTGGATACAGATTGTATTCAGCGTTTACTTTTCACGAAAGAACTGGATGCCTCTCTCGTACGGACAGGAATTTGCATACTACACGATCTTCTTCGAAAGCTGACCACTTCGTCTGTTAAAAGCTGCTTATTGAATGAATTTGTTGCTGTTGCGTGCGCAGCGAATCGAATGAGCTCGACATCAGTTGCTTCATCGCGAAAGATCAAGCTAGAATATGAACAACACACAGGGATTGCCAAACCAATCGAAAATCTGTTTGTTCGACTAGCTCGGATTGTCTCCAGTGAGGACGCATCATTCGAGCTAAAGAAGAAGGCGCTTCTAGCGTGGACAATCCCACTTGGCTACTCGAAAGAAAACGTTTCTGGCGTGGTGGCTTTGATAGCAAAGTCAGGTATTTTGAACACTCTGGTTGAATTACTTCTTGATGAAGCCAATGTACTAGAAACCCACAGCGACATAAATAATTCTATGGCCGCAGAAAATCACGTCGAAACCTCAGTGAGAGGCAAAAAGTGGTCTTGGCTTCACGCTAGTGCCGAATCAACGTTAGCAACAAAATTGGGTCCTATCAATGCGCTCTTGTTTGACCAGACTCCAGCCCAGATTATAAGTTTTTTAGCTTGGGAAGCTTTCTGTGCCATCTCCATGCAGCTTAGCAAATCAGAGCAGTTTGCGCAGCACAGACCGAATCTGTTTCTACGTTCTGCTGGGTCAAGTTTGCATGAGAAAGAGCCTTTGACACCACGAAGCACATCCCTGTCTCCTCGGAGGAGGCTGACACTTCCAAAGAAAATGGTTATCATGACCGTTGACGAGATTATCGAGCAAATGATCGATGGTCTGTTTTTGATGTTGAAAGGAGTAAAAAACCGCATCGATGCTCTTGATGTTTCCTCACAAGAATATACCAGGCTGTTACTGTCCGTGCCCGTGAACCGTGAATATGCTGAGAGATCGTTCCAGCAGCAGCAACAGAATTCTCAAGTCTTTCTGTTTGGCCACCCAGTTCAAATAACGCAGACAAGCACTCATGACATCAGAATTGCCCGGTCAAACATTACTGGTAGCGCTTCCGATAGCACTTCAGGGGTTACTCTGTCGTTTTGGTTGTATGTCGAGCACACCGGAGCAATAATGTCCAAACCACCTATAGGCACATCTTCTGATAACACTGTGCTTTCTACAAACCCGCGGTCGAATGAATCTCCCGTGCAGTTGCTTGCGTTTACTAAAAATCAAGACCCAAGCCTGGCAACTGAGCGTAAAGGCCCTGAATTGATTGTATTTATTCGGGACCCGCATCCAGACCACATTTCAATTGGAGTTTCACTGAGATCCCCTGGAAATACAGAAGATTCGTGTTCATTTTTTGTCGATGAACATTTCGCGCGGGAAAAGTGGATTCAAGTTGTCTTCAGTTTTAACCAGGATGCGTCTGATTTTCTTCAGGTGTTTGTGGGTGGCAAGCGATCAACGCTGAACAATGGCCAGCGAACTGTTAATAGCTCGAAGTTTCTTTTCTCAGAACTTAGTGAGAAGTCGGGCTCATGGGATGTGATGAATGTAGGGGGTATTGCCGATAAGGAGGTCTTGCGCATGCAAAAAGAAGAAAAAGTAAGTAGCACGCCTAACCCCCAGCAACTATCAGCAATACCTAAACAGCCAAGTCACTACAGCTTTGCTGCCGTTTTGGACGATGTCATTATATCGCGTGGCGCTCTATCAGAAGATATTGTTGCTCAAATGCAAAACAACGGCAGTGTTCTGTTCCGGCTGAAGCAGCAGCACATAGCCGAATGCCATTTTGGGAAATTGCTGCGTCTGTTATGCCAATTAGTTAGCGAAGACAACCCAAAGTCTGGCGAATTTTCACTTTCAGTACTGCCTTTTTCAGATCGGTGGATCACACTCATTTCGAGCATGATTTTACGCAGTTGTCATGACGAAGATCTCACTCAAGTATATGTGTATTATCTTCTTGAGAATATACTACCACGAACTCCTCCTCTCTCAGCGTTTCACATTCAAGATCTAGGTCAAAGGTTGTTCAGTATCCGGCCGGGTCACGGCACGAAAATCGAACAGGCTTTCAACGGGTTCAACGAACAAATCCGTATCCCGTCCACTGCATTGATACGAAGGCAGAATGAAGGGCTGTATCGGGTGATGCAGCAACATGGAATTCTTCATAAGAGATCTCGAGGTGAAAACACTTCTAGCAGTAGCAAGTCGTCTGACGAAACCGCCATCGATATGTTGCCATTGAAAACGAAGACATCGATGAGGTTTGCTGCAGCTATTCAGCTATTCCAGAAGCTTTACCATACACCTTCCTGGAGAAGTCGTATGGATGATTTTATTGGAAACTCTATCGCCATGCTTCAGGGTTCCGAGAGCTTGAAAGATACTCTTCAATCGGAAAAGAGCAGCACTGGAAAACTTGCTGACCTACATGCGGCAGTAAACACCATGACTGGATACTCAGAGGAAGCTCTGAACGACCATCGCGCTTCAGTACAAAGCATAGAACTTTTCCCGTCACAAATCCAGGGATGCCGTTTCCCTTTCGACTCCGTTCTACATTTTGATGACAACAGTATCGATCACGTTGCAAAGGTCCAAGTTCTTGTTTGTGGAATGCTGAAAGATGAGTTACGACGAACCTTAAGCCTCCCAGCCAGGAAGGATGCTCTTGCCAAGTACCATAATGATGTTGCTGCTGTCAATGCTTTCGACCAACGCATTGGTTCTGCGCTGCATCTAAGAGCACAAGTTCTCCGAGTTCTGGTAGCTAATCTACTTCGGGAGAACATTTCAGCAGTGACGAGCAAGACATGGCACCATTTATTGCTCAAAGACTCCGCAGCTTGCGAGGATGTACTTCAAGTAGCGTCTTCATGCGTCAAAGAGTGCGTTACGACCATGCTAGGCCCTGATTCAAAAATGGCAATGAAACTTCGACGATTGCGTATTTTCAACAAGGAAGTGCTGCGTGAAAGCAAGCATCGCCGAGGTGTATTATCAACTGTATCGCTTACTGAGCTGGAGCGGCTGCAGTGGCAACTATGGGAGGAAATGTCTACTCTCTCCCCATCTGTCGCACTGGTTCCGTGGTGGCAACAAAACAGTGCCGCCAATGGAAAACTTACGCTTGAAGTTGTTGGCGGTGATGTCGAGCTGTGTGATTTGAAGGTGAAAGCCTTAGAGCACTTCCCTACCGTGAGATTAGCTCAAGCGAATATTTGTGAAAACAGCGGCTTGTGGTTCTTTGAAGTTGTTGTGCTTACGGATGGGCTAATGCAAATCGGATATGTGGATGGCGACTTCTCTGCTGATCCACTCCAAGGTCAGGGCGTGGGTGACCATACCAATAGTTGGGCGTTTGATGGATTTCGATGCAAAAAGTGGAATGTGAATTCCTATGACTATGGAGAGCAGTGGAATACAGATGATGTTGTGGGGGTACTGCTAGATACTGATCGCATGGAGATTAGCTACTTTCTTAATGGGAAGTTCTTAGGCGTCGCGTTTTCGGGTATCCCCATCACTGGCAACTCTCGGATGTGTCCAGCAGCTTCTTTGAATGTCCACCAATCTGCAGAGTTTAACTTTGGCGTGGTTTCTATCGAACCAGCTAGCGAAGAAAAAAATAAGCCCTTGAGTTTTGGCGGCTTCAAGCATCTACCAGTTCTAGACACTGAAGACCAGGCACGATTCCGCCCAATTATCTTGGCGCTCCAAACTCGCCAGGAATCGAAGACTGCTGGTACATCTAATCTTGACGGTCTAGAGAAAGAAACATCTGAAGACTGGGGTAGCAGTAGCAGCGACGAGGACAGTGAGACCGAGGATGGAGAAATCATCATGGAAGACGCAGGAAATCTATCTGTATTCAGAAGAAATCTCGGGACAGACTCTCAAGATGACCGAGAACCGCGCACAACAGACCTAAATGATGAAGAAGAAAACGGCCAACGCCGTCGTGATTTGGTCGAAGGGCTAACAGGTCTTGGCTTTCCGCTAGAATGGGCGACACGATGCGCTACTGAGACGCGTTTGCCAATGGATGAAACTGGTGCTGTTGCGTGGATACTGGAACAAATGGAAAAAATAGGTCTTGATCGAGCAACGAGCTTGCTTTCCAGCTCCACCATCAGTGATGATGGAACTGAAAACCGAGTCCAACCCACCGAACTATGGAGTTCGCTTGTACAATTGCCGAACCTAGTCGATAGCCATTCTGCTGACGATTTGGCAGTTGATCCAAGTTCACTTGCAGTTCCAACTCCACTCGAAAGGATGGATGGCACTGAAGTCGCGTCAGCTAGTGTACTCCAAATCAATCAAATCCCAAGTATTCCAGTATCTCAACGGCTTGGTACTTCAGAAAAGCATAGTACAGTACATGCTACGATCAACGCTTTCATTGAAGGGGAAAAAGACGACCAAATAAGTGATGATGCAGGCAACGAAGACTTTCAACAGAATCTGTATCGACAGATCGACCTATCCACTGTATTGCATCTTTCAGATGAGGTGAAGATGCCATCTTCTTCTAAGTCAGAAAAACAAATTATTGACAGAAAGCGCGGTGTAGATGATCTGCTTCCTCTCAGTGCCGCAGTTGACACTACTGTTTTCGTTGCGTACGCACGTCATACCTTTACGTCGCTTTTATTGCTAGCTTCACATCAAGAAGAGCAGAGGGGCGTATATGAAATGCTTCGACACTCGATTTTGAGTGAGGAAGCATCCCCTCGTGTGAACCGATTCTTGAGGATAGCAATTGGCCTTGATACCATGGATGCAGCCTTTGAACTCGGTTATATATCCGATACTTTCTATTCAGAGCGATCACTACAGATACAGCAGGCAATGATCGTATTACTGCAATACGAAGATCGAAGTGCCTCAGGAGAAAGAGCCTCGATTGATAGCTCCTCTGAGCGCTCCCCGTTACTTAAGTCCCTTTGTCAGGAAATAGTGAGCCAGTGTGACCGAGTTTTGATCTTGGCAAGAAGCAAACAAGGTAACAAAGCACCGACTGATCCTATAGCGACGAATTCAGCAGCTGCGTGGTTTGCTTGGGTATCAAGCCTGGTGATGGCTTTCGTCGAAGGTCAGGTAGCTAAAGTGTCCACTTCGCCTGATGTGAAAGCAGAAAATTGTCTTTTCAACATTAACGTACCGCTATTGCACAACACTTCCTTCGTCGAGAATTTAGTCACTATAGCTTCAAGTCCATCTAGTTCGGCTACGACATGGAAATATGTTGCTTTCCGCTTGTTGTCACGAATTCTGTTCATGGTTCGAACATGTGAGGAATCCAGCTCTGGCTTATTATGCGAATCATCGGATAAGCTGTCAGCCCAGCTGCCAAGTCTGGTTGAACTGTTTACGCTACGCCGCCGACGTGAAATGTACAACAGAGTTTTTTTCTCGGACATTACTAGCACCTTATTTGCTCTACTTGTGCGTTCGTCTATCTCTCTTGGGCGACTTTCCAACTTGAAGATACAGCATTCGGAAAAGCGGTCTATAAGTCTTCACGTGAATAATTACTCATCGACACACGTCTCGGTCTCATGGGAACAAGCTGCTCGATCTATCACGCCAGAATCATCAACTGAGAGCTCTCCTGATGGATCTTCCATCAAGATAGCAGAAAGGAAGGGTGAGATCGACTCTGACATTGTGCTTCTGAAAGTTAAGAGATATCAACCAAAGCTCAGTGGGTGTGAATTATCAGATACTTTTGACACTATTCCACCAAAAGTATTGCCATCCAAAGGGACATACACCATTCGAAACTTGCTTCCAGATACGCAGTATCTCCTTCAGATCGGTCCCGCTCAACCGCTAGATGGTGGTGACACCAACACTGATTGTGACGCAGTTGTCAATGGTGCAGAGGTCATGATCCAAACCCCACCCGAACCTGTGTTTGAACTCAACGGAGACACCATGGGCAAAAATATCGTTGTTTTCAATCGGAATCTGTCGGCCAAGAATACAGTTAACAAGAAATGGCATTCCGTGCGTGCTTCCGTTGCATTTGAAGAAGGAGTTCACCAGTGGCAGGTGCGACTTGACACTTGCGTTTCGAAAAATATTTTCATCGGGGTGTGTACGGCAGAAGCCAGCATGGAGAATTATATTGGCAGCGACGCATACGGCTATGGATTCCTTGCCAACAAGGCCGTTTGGCACAACAAGGCAAAATTGAATTCGTATGGTGAGATCTTCAAGCAAGGTGATATGATTCAGGTCACACTGGACTGCAACGCTAAAACGCTTGCCTTCAGCCGCAACGGTGAATATCTAGGAATTGCAGCATCGAATATGAGCGCGGGGCCTAACCGGTCAGGACTCGGTGGCAGCGTTAGTCCTGACAAAAGCTGCAAATGGTATCCAGCATTTTCGATGTACAACAAGGACGATAAACTTACGCTAATCCCACCATCTCCTGCATCCAGATTCATATCGCAGGAAGGTTATCCACAGAATGCCTCGACGTTTGAACTCATTGAAGCCATGCAAGATGTCTTGACTTACCAAAACCATTTGGATTCTCATTCAAACCTCGCAAGCTCAAATCTGTTTGAAAAAGCTTTCGAAGCATTTGAAGGTTGGATGCGAGAAGACCAAATATTCCGTGAGATCTCTCTCGGTCAAGTGATCGCTGTCGACAAGAGCAAGTCTGCCACAGATCGGTATGGGCTGGCACCGGGAGACTCTGTGTTTACGTCCAAGGGACAGTGTACGGTTCTCGGTGAATACCGGAATGAATTGTGGTACGAAGTTGATGAAGGAGGTGCCTCGCCCCTCTTCAGCTCTACTACTCCTCAGCTTGCCTCGTGGAGTTTGAGTGCATGTCGTGAAATGCTGACTTCTCCAGATGAATACCCTGTTCACCGTCACCGCAAGTATAAGCTTGACCTTGATAGTACTGTCATCGAATCAAAAACACTGGATCTTAATATCGAGCAGCAGAACGCTTTCGATAGCACAATTGACGAGGAAGCCTTTTCATTCCGAGCATTCGTTGACGCTCAAGAACGCTGGCGTGATAACGGTATTGACGCTGCGGAGGTGGACGCCAAGTTGATCGCTGAGCTTGATGCAATTGCAGCATCGCAAGCTTTAAGCAGCCCATTATTGCTTTCATTTGCAGATGTCTCGACGGCCTTGCTCTTGAAGAAAACTTATGATGCCCATGACATTTCTGCAGAGCATGGATCTAAACAAACACTCATCAGGATTGGGCTGTTGTTGTACGTGAACCGGTGTCTGTATCGTATTGTACGTCTCGCAATGACAAGAAACACATTTGCTACATCGCTCGGAACATGTGTGAGTCCCGACACCAGTATAAACCAACACGAAGCGAGCAAACAAGTGCCTACTATGTGCAATACGGAGTGTAGCCAGGTATCTCCCGTTGCAGTGCTACTGAATTCCCCGCATTGGGCTCTTGCTGATCCGTCAAACTTTTCCCGGATATCTGCTTTAGCGGCACGTCTTCTCTTCTCATCGCAAAAGGAGAAACTTGTTGAGGAAGAGTTGCGCAGGACCAAAACGGTTGGTCGAGCCCCAGACATTTTGCGAGAACCAAGCGATATTGAAGATAGTAGTGTGGATGTTGATCTTCCGACGATCAGGGTATGCTATCCGCCGCCATCTCAGGTAGTTCCATTCTGGGAGCTTAGCGCTGTAGTGCTCAAGCAGCAACGATTTTGCCTACCTCCGTGTACTGGAGGATCAATATTTGTGCAGCTCTCGAAGCAGTTGGCTGCACAAAATGCACGGCAGTGGAGACGTGGATCCTCGCAGCCGTTTGAAGCAATTCCAATCTCTCAGTCATTCCAAGTCCATGTTGAGAAACCCTTAGCTGAGTCGAGCGGAGCAGTGATGAAGGATGGAGAGCATGATAATGTTGGACAACAGGAACAAGATGAGGACGACGATCAGCAACTCCAGCAACCGTCGTCAAAGCAGACCGCCAAGTACTTGATACTCGTCGAAAGCGCTGCTCGGGAGGTTCAATCGCCATACTTTCCACTCTTTGTACCTGTTGGGTCACCTCGCGCTCGTGTTGGAGTTTCGGGAAATGTAACGCATCAGGAACTTCAGCTAGATATCAACGTGGAGCTGTTTTCGCCGTCTACATTAGCACATTCTCGACTTCGAAGCTCCCAGTTGCTACTCTGGTACTATTGCTTTGGGCAACTTCTTGGAATCACGTGGCGAAGCAAGCTTCTCCTGCCATTGCAATTCATCTCCAATTCCTTCTGGAAGGAGCTTGTTGACCCTGCCGCACCAATTTCAAAAGATGGAGGCGACAGAGGATCAGGAGTGCGAGATGCCGCTATTCGAGCCGCCCGCGATGGGCTTTACTCCATTATCCCAAGTCGATGTGTTGCGCTCTTGAGTAGATATAATCCTAGTCTTCGAGAACGCCTCTCGGACTTGGATGTCAGCTACGTTGCCAGACTGGAGCATCACGCCACTTACTGCGTTCCTCGTCAAAGTCACCATAGCATGTTCTGGAATATCGTAAATGACTTCACATCGGTCGAGCGGCGCATGCTGGAGCAATTCATCAACCCGGAGCGAAGAAATGGAACGAAGCAGAGCGAGGCCCAGCTGACGTTTGTACTGGAAATCGCAGACGCTTTATCTGATGGCCGAGACCACCCGGATTGCTGCTACCCCGTTGTCGTACCCATAGACCCGCATTTAAGCCGCCTTCATCTCCCTGCGTACTCCTCGGCGCAAACGCTGCGTCACAAACTTCTGCTCGCCATGACGAACATCCCGTTCATGTAGTTGGGACGTTCTACTCTGATTTAGTTGGGGTTTACGACTCACATTTACTCTCTGATTTACTTTTTACCAAGGGTCGGTGTCAATTCTTAGAATGGTTAGGGCTCATAATTTATAACGATGTACATGGGGACCAAAACTCAGAAACAAAACCTCAGTTTAAGAATTTTTGGACCGCTATATGAAGGTTGGATGAGGTAAATTAATTAGAAAGTGCACCAAGGTTCCTATCCTGAATTATCACTAAAAGGGACTATCCAAATTACCAAATAGTGAAACGGACGTTTGGTATGGAGTACGTCAGAAAAGACGTAAAACGGTAACCTTTGTGTTTATTCTGAGCATCTTAGGACGCCTTATTATGCGTAAAAAATGCTAACAGTTTATACTTTTCGTAAAAAGGTGGGTGGTAAGAACTCGGTGACTTGACGACTCCCCTAGCCCTCAGACAGGTATCGGCGGCGGTGATGGAGAGGCTGGCTTCCGCTGCTGCCAATAGAAGCGACGGCGGTAGCTGACACAGCGACAAGAGCAGCAGCAGCTGTGACAATATAAAGAGCGACAAGGGCAACAGCAGCGTCGGCATCCGTGGCCACATCAGCAAGTGCTGCACCCACCGTGGCATAACTGAGCGGCAGACGACTGCAGTGAGGGCATTAACAGATACAGTAGCGAGGGCAGCAGCAGCGACAGCGTCGTTTGACACAAAGCAACAAGGGTTGCGGCAGCGGTGAGAGAATCAAGAACAGCATGGCAGCAGCGGCCCCTGCGTCAATAGCCACATCGACTAGGGTATCCGTAATAAAGGTAGGACCTCTACAAGTTGCGTTCTCATGTAAAGCTCCCAAATTCAGATTTTATCCAGCGGATAGCGCTTGTGACTTGACTTTCAGTAAGCCTGCACAGTGTTGAGCGTCGTTAGGCCCGAGCTCCCGCCGCCGCCCGTCCTGTCACCTGCTCTGTTACCAGACCTCGCCACTCCCGAAAAAATGGGCATGGGTACTGGCGAGGTTACTCCGGGCGTCGTCGCACCTGTTGGTATCGTCGGTGGCACTGTCGTTCCAGTTCCAGACGTCCCTCTCTGAACCGTACGCGTCCTCGACGCCGACCGCGTCGTAACGCCTTGTCTGGGCCGAGTGATCGTCCTCGCCATCGTTTCTGCCTGTGTTTTCGACCCACTGGAAGCCTCTAGCGTAGTCACTTGTTCTACAGGCCCCTGTATGACCACCATGTAACGTGTTTTTAGTAAGCCTGCACGCCGGGCTGGTCGTATGCCCACTTCGCCTTCGCTCTCGAAAGTGTACTCCGTGCGTTGGCCGTTAGGGGACCAACTGATGACCCCTGCGCAGGCACTCGTCTTGCTAAACAAGCACCTACTTTATTAACATGTGGTGAGATGGGTCGAAAAAGATCTCTCCGAACCCATCAGACCGAGCAACCATGACAGACCCCGACCCGTGACCAAGAGTGGGCCGATCATAGATGCCGCAGTGGCGTACACGCCAATCTCAGCTTCAACTTGAACTGGCTCGTGATTGAACCCAAGTCCGATCAGATCGCCTGAAGTGTCTCCGGATCCCAGGTGATGAATGCAACTTGAACTGGCTCATGATTGAACCCAAGTCCGATCAGATCGAATGAAGTGTTTCCGGATCCCAGGTGATGAATCCCAGAAGCGAATCGACAAGATGTTCCAGCTGATGTCATTTGACGTGGAGTCCCAGCATTGACGTTGTAGATCCCGGATCGTGTGTTTGGATCCCAGGTTTGAGTCTCTGTTTGCGGAAGTATTCCCGGATCCCAGCTTTCAGCGAGATCTTTCCATGGATATCCAGTAACAACCACCGTGAAGGGTCGCTGAATTCTTTCCATGAAGTGACGTCATCGAAGGTCGACTTGGGTACAAATCAGTCGTGACGCGCTGACTGAGTACAATACTTCGAAGTCGTTTAGTCAGTCACAAGTCCGGATCCGTACGCGTTGAAAGACCCCGAATGTTCAGCCTGATTTCGGCCAATCATAATGTGGAGAGAAAAGATGGATCGTACTGGAGATATATGGATTATTTGCGTGAAGCCGACAGCGATATTCTCCAGGAACGTTTGGATCAATACCG
>JAHWLE010000391.1:0-24416 GCA_024679135.1 Phytophthora foliorum | reverse complement strand
TCCGTGATACGAGGCTCGTACATCTGCACCGTCGCCTATTATCCAACTGCATCAATAATACTACAAGTCCGGCCAACCATGCGACGTCTGAGCGCTTTCTTCGTGTGGGGACTGGCTCCTGCCGGTACTTCGGACAAACCGTTATGGAAGACCACCAAAACGCACAGCACCGTCATCGCACTCGGACATAATGTGGTGCTGGCAAGTCCAGACGCCAAGTTATCGTTACTCACGCCGTTTGCGTTGGAGAGGAAGTATCCAAACATGATATGCTTTTCATTTTCTGACAATGGCACGTGCACCACCGGAGCGAGTGTCGATCGATCGAGCCTGGCTTCCAAAATCAACAGGACCCTGCAAGTGCCCGTCTAGGTGTCGCACTACAAATGAGCTAACAGCAGGAAGGATCCGCAGCCTTAACCGAAACCAATGCGTTCCACAGAAACTTACGCAAATCGGTTTGCCTGTGCCCAGGAGACCAACGAAAGCTGTACACTACAGTACTGCACTGCCCACCAAATAGGGCTACCGCTTGAATCGCACCACCCGAACCGCACTTTCAGACAGCCCGAAGGTGGGCTCGACAGCGCCTCGACTCTCTGCTTAGATGCTCAGGCAGCAGCCACTCGATTTCGCCGTGAAGGCCACCCCAGACCTCACTTCGCAAAACACCGCCTCCAAGCAACACCAGCTTACTCAGCCACGCTTGACCACTTCAAGCGACACCTCCTGCAACACCCTCACCAACAAGTCACCATGAAGGTCATCATCCCCACCGCCCTCCAACTTGTCCTCACGATTGCGCTGGCTGCGCAGTTCGCTTCGGAGACCGAGGCCTCCAAGAAGTATGTGAAGCTGATGCCCAACGGCGGAAACGTCCCCGACACGCCGGCGATCGGACACCCCGACGGCACGGGTGATGACTCCGCCACGAACGCCTTCGGCGATGCCTTTGCTGAGGCCGACTACACGTGGACCAAGGAGTTCTGCGAGGCCGACACGGACGGTGATGGCCAGACGAACGGCCAGGAGCTCGGCGACCCGTGCTGCGAGTGGGTCAAGGGTGGAACGCCTCTCTGGACGACGGGTGTCTCGCACCCGGGCGATGCATCCAAGACGTCTGACTCGAGTCTTTGGGCGAACGCGTGTGGCTCGTCCACGGAGTCCACCACCACCACCTCCGAGCCCACCACCACCACCACCTCCGAGCCCACCTCCGAGTCGACATCCGAATCAACTGAAACGACCGAGGATGGCGCGTCCACCGAGTCTGGTGACTCGACAGAATCGACACAGTCGACGGACGGTTCGGGTGAGGCGAGCGCTGACAGCTCTGAGGGCGCTTCGAACTCCACGACTGCCTCAACTACGACCGGTGCTGAGAAGTGCGTCAGCGACCTGGCTGCGACGCGTGCGCTTCGGGCGAGCAACTAAGGTGAGGTGCGAGGCGGCTACGTCGAGTGCTAGTGCACCATGCATGAGTTGATGTGGAAGGAAACCATGAGGTCATTGAGGTTTTGCCGAGAGTAAGAATTTCCGCGAAATGACGAATACACCTTCACTTACATTTCAGTGCTTGCCCTGGATCGGTCGTACATAATGGATTTTCCAGCAGAGTGGGTTGGTTTCCCGATCACGAAATGGGAAGGCAGAGTCACAGTGTAATAATAATGGGTGAGGTGTATTGTGTTACCACTTTTTACCAGCTGAACTATCTCTTCTAAAGGCACTATATGCTGAGTGCTTTCACCTACTGCTTCCTGGAGAATGTTGCCTGTGACCTGCATGTTCACGTTGCTGGTGAGCGCCCATTCACCTACTGCCATCGCACTCATCGCCAGTAACTCGGTTTCCAGATGTGGAACAGAGTCACAGTGTACATGTAGTTCATTCTTAGATCTCATTCCTAGCTAACCACGATGCCACGCCCTGTTGAGATGAAACACGAAGTGATTGTTGGAAGATCCTTTTGAAATGAATATTAGGTTTCCGAGATGCCTAATTACACGCGTCGTGTACAACTTGTGGCAGTAGGCCCAGCACCGGACTGGCACAATAGACAACGATTGTGTTGTTGTGGGGAGTGCTGAGCTCTACAAGGTATAGATGATAACATCAGCGAAATCTCAAATGCTGCTGTACTTCAAACGCGATTAAAAATTATTGCAGTTGACCACTGAAACGAATACTGACACAAGAGCGCGTGGCACTCCGCAATCTTGTAAGTGCACGCGTGCCAACAAAAGTCTGGATTGGCAGATGCAACTTCTGTCTGGATATGTCGGAGTTGCAAGTTAGTAGATACCGACAATATATTTTTGCTCACAGATTCCTATAGCTTAACCCTCCAACACATTTGACCCCACAAGCACATTTAAAGCTGCTGAACGGGTTTTACTGGTCGGACGCAGACAAATACTAGTATCAGTGTTCAGGGACAGCTGAGTTTTATTGAAGCACCAGAACTGGCAACCAAGCGCAACGTTTTGGTGTTCGGACACTTAATACTCGAAACCTGGCGGCCAGATCATCGTTACTCATGCTGGCCCAGCTCAGACCAGAGAGTACATGTAGTATCCGAACACGATATGATTTTCATCACGTTGCAGAGGCAAGTTCACTTTTTCGATGATTTTGATCTTTATAGCATCGGCAATCTTCGTCTCGCATACGGGTGTGACCTACCAACGAATAGTATCAGCAGCACAAGCGGTTTTCATGTGCACACCGGCACGAATGATTCACCGCTTCTCCAGCGGCACCACAGCGTTGCTGGACGGATACAAGTGAATTTCGAGTGATCATTCAAGCGTTGAGGCTGGTGGACACACCTTTGTACTGCCCATCTTGCCTCGCGCAACCAGTAGGCCCGTGCACCACCCGAATCGCAATCTCTTTGTGATACGAAGGAAGACCCAACGGTGGGTGGTTCGGAAATGTGGCTGCAACCGTGTGCCGCTTCGAGTCCTATCGAAACTCACTTCTCAAAACACCACCTCCAAGCCACTCCGGCTTACCCGACCCCAACCCCGAGCGACACTGGCAACAGCTGCACCAGCAAAACCAGAAACACTAGTCATGAAGATCATCATCCCCAGCGCTCTCCTCCTCGCAGGATCGATCGCCTTCGTCCAGGAGCTCGTTTCGCAAGTGGAGGCGTCGAGAAGATATGTGGCGATGCTTCCCAATGGTGCCAACGTGACCGGGTACCGAGCTATTGGACACCCGGACGGAACGGGACGGTCGGCCGCCGTGAACAACTTTGGTAGAGACTTCGCCCGAGTCGGATATGCGTGGACGAAAGAGTTCTGCATGAACGACACCGATGGTGATGGACAAACGAATGGCCAGGAGCTCGGTGACCCATGCTGTCAGTGGAACAGGACGTCGAATCCTGTGGTGCTATGGACGATCGGTGTCTCGCACCCCGACAATGCGTCTCTAGTCTCCGACTCAAAGTTGTGGGCGAACGTGGTGTGCAACACGTCGACCTCAGCGCCGACCACTGCCCCGAACGTGACCATTCT
This sequence comes from Phytophthora foliorum, assembly GCA_024679135.1. Classification (NCBI taxonomy): domain Eukaryota; phylum Oomycota; class Peronosporomycetes; order Peronosporales; family Peronosporaceae; genus Phytophthora; species Phytophthora foliorum. The sequence continues at coordinate 20,889 of JAHWLE010000391.1, read as the reverse complement.
TCCCAGTACGACCAGCCCTCCGGTAACGACAAGTCCTCCAGTGACTACCAATCCTCCAGCAACGACAAGTCCTCCGGTGACGACGAGTCCCCCGGTGTCTACCAGCCCTCCGGCAACGACAAGTCCTCCGGTGACGACGAGTCCCCCGGTGTCTACCAGCCCTCCGGTGACGACAAGCCCTCCGGTGACAACGAGTCCTCCGGTGTCTACCAGCCCTCCGGTGACGACAAGCCCTCCAGTGACTACCAATCCTCCAGCAACGACGAGTCCTCCGGTGACGACGAGTCCCCCGGTGTCTACCAGCCCTTCGGTGACGACAAGTCCTCCAGTGACAACGAGTCCTCCGGTGACAACCATTGCCCCGGTGACGACGAGTCCCCCGGTCGACAAGCCCTCCAGTGACTACCAATCCTCCAGCAACGACGAGTCCTCCGGTGACGACAAGTCCTCCGGTGACTACGAATCCTCCAGCAACGACGAGTCCTCCGGTGACGACGAGTCCCCCGGTGTCTACCAGCCCTTCGGTGACGACAAGTCCTCCAGTGACAACGAGTCCTCCGGTGACAACCATTGCCCCGGTGACGACGAGTCCCCCGGTGTCTACCAGCCCTCCGGTGACGACAAGTCCTCCGGCTCCAGTGACAACGAGTCCTCCGGTGACAACCATTGCCCCGGTGACGACGAGTCCCCCGGTGTCTACCAGCCCTTCGGTGACGACAAGTCCTCCAGTGACAACGAGTCCTCCGGTGACAACCATTGCCCCGGTGACGACGAGTCCCCCGGTGTCTACCAGCCCTCCGGTGACGACAAGCCCTCCGGTGACAACGAGTCCTCCGGTGACAACCATTGCCCCGGTGACGACGAGACCTCCGGCGACTACATCGTCGCCTTCGACGACGGCTCCACCGAGCACTACTCGGCCTCCAACGACAACCAGTACACCGATGACGACCTCCCCGGCTACTAGTCGTCCTCCCACCACGACGAGTCCCCCCTCTTCTACTCGCCCACCAACTACTACACGCCCTCCGGTTACGACACGCCCGCCGATTACAACTCGTCCTCCTACGACTACGACTCGTCCTCCAACGACGACTCAGCCACCGGCCACCACTCGCCCACCTGCGACGACCCGTCCTCCGATCAAGACACCCAAGCCAACGAAGAAACTTGGCGACCAGTACGGTCAGTACTATCAGCACAAGACGATGCACCACTACCAACACACGCCGAAGCGGCACTACAAGCCGAAGCGTCACTACAAGCCGAAGCGCCACAACAAGCCGAAGCGCCACAACAACCGCGCGTATGCGTAGGCTGCTCAGGAGACCGGTAAAGTGGCCACCCGGTCGTTCTCAAGCTTTTTTTGCGCAGACGAAGCGCGATCGAAGTGCTAACAGCTTGAGTCGACCACAGCCTGATACCAGCCACCCCCTCTCGATGAATTGATGATTTGCATTGTTAGGCTTCTGCCACTGTGTGTGTCGGGCGAGTGAGAAGTCTCGGCACGTGATAGCCTGAATACATTTTCTTTTAAATGTTTTACATTTAAACCGTGAAGTGACACTCTTAACGTGTCGTACACTCCTTGAAACTCGAGCCTTGAACAATCACAAACAAAATCCATTGAACAGTGCATCAGGTATCGGCGAAGCATTCGGAAGTCATGATTCGCACTCGAGCAATTGAACCCAGCGCCCTTCACTCTTGCCAAATTCACGACTTCCCAATGTGTTTTGGCCAGCAAACACAATGTTCTTGTCTCCCCCACCCCCGAAATGCAGGAAAAAAATCGTAGTGTGCACATTGAACTGAGATGCCAGCAGACTCAACAAAAATGCGTCAGAAAATTAGACGGCCATAACCGTGTGCCTCCTCGCAACCATCTTGCTGCACACGTGCCGACACTGGTAGATTCGTACGTTTCCGGATGTAATACCAGTATTGCTGAAACTTTTGAAGGCAAGCAAGACCACCAAAATGCTAATACATGCATGCTTTGACACTTTGGGATTGTTGCAACACAACATTACTTACGCTGGCAACACTCATGATAAATAGTTTTTCAGATCGAACTGTAAGTGACTACGGAAATTCGAGGCTCACATAGGGCCAGTTGAACCGAACCGTTGAGGCTGAACGACAACTCGCGTAGTCGTGGGGCCAGTAGTATCGTTATTGAAAGCAAAGTCTGTTGCACGTACTACCAAACCTTGTTCAATTTCGGAGCGCACTTCTCAAAACTCCACCTCCAACCCACACCAGTTTACTCCAAACCCAAGCGACAACTATACCATCTCCAAGATCCGACCTGTGAATTGAGTTATGAAGATACTTCAGCTTGTCCCAGTTGCATTGGCTGCACTTTTGGCCTCCGAAGTCGAAGCCAAAAGCAGCTATGTAGCTAGGATGCCCAATGGGGCCAACGTTCCTGGCGTGACAGCGATCGGACACACGATGGAACGGGCCGATCGTCCGCTACAAACGCTTTCGGAAAAGCGTTTAACACTGCTGGAAAACAGTGGACTAAGACGCTGTGTATGGCCGACAGCGATGGTGACGGTCAGACGAATGGACAGGAGCTTGGAGACCCGTGCTGTGAGTGGGTTTTCACTACGAATCCCGTCGTACGTTGGTCCACTGGTGTATCCCATCTTAGTGATCCCACCCAAACTTCCAACCCCATTTTGTGGGAAAATATTCAATGCAACTCTCCGGTGACAACCATTCCCCCGGTGACGACGAGACCTCCGGCGACTACATCGTCGCCTTCGATGACGGCTCCACCGTGTACCACTCGCCCCCCAACGACGTCTAGTCCACTGATGACGACCGCCCCGGCTACTAGTCGTCCTCCCACCACGACGAGTCCCCCCTCTTCTACTCGCCCACCAACTACTACACGCCCTCCGGTTACGACACGCCCGCCGATTACAACTCGTCCTCCTACGACTACGACTCGTCCTCCAACGACGACCCGTCCACCGACCAAAACATCCAAGCCAACAGTGAAGCCTAGCAACCAGTACAATCAGCACAAGTCCACGCGTCACTACAAGCCCAAGTTCCACAACAAGCCCAAGCGCCACTATTATACAAGCCGAAACGTCACTACAAGCCCAGCCAAGCCTACGCGTAGGTTGCTCAGCTGAGGTATGGAAACCGGCAAAGGCCCCCCCCCCCCCCCATTGGATACGACATGCTTCGAAGTACATGTATGGATGAGCTGCGAGAGCGAAGCTTTTGCCTTGTTGTCGAGCCAAAATACAATCCCTTACTCGCCTCTCTGTTAAAGCCACATGTTGGTCCACTTGCATCAGATTCTTGGTGATAGCACGTTGTTGAATGGGTACCTCATTGTTTCTTCAATAAACCAAAGGTGGCGCTGCACCATTTTCAAGCCACTGTGCACCAGCGGCGAGACAGTAGCTATGGCTGCAATATTGCAGTCAGAAATAGGAGCCCCTCCCATTTGTGGGAGGTAACCAATTGACCCCCTGAATATGTCACGTTGCCAATTGTAGTAATCATCACGAGTGGCTTCACGACGTTCTGTGCTCGCAACGCCTTCTTAGTGCACCATAAATAATATTTCCAGCAGCACTCAATGCGAAAAGCTCTGCGCCAGGCTCGACATGTACATTCGGCCTTACGAGCACCATCAGCCACTTGATGTACCAGTTGCGCAGAGTAGACAGCAGCAAAAACCAGAACGTTGGCTTGAAAGTAGACACCATAGCGACGAGTGCCGTACGCCCGACAATCCAGCGTCCTCAACGCCATTAACTGTATGTTACCTACATCATCAAACACCATCGTGAACACGATTCAGCGATAATAACTTCAAAAGCGTGGCGGCAACTACTGTAACGTTACGTACGGTTTGAGTAAGCGGCACCCGCCCGGACAGGACAATACATGTGAGATCTGGTAGGAACTCGGGCGCCGAGGGAGGACAATATCTCATGCAGTACTTCCATATCACGCATTGCATCCTTACGAGGGTGTAGCAAGTGCCAGCCGGGTGTGCAGGTCCTGAGCAGCGTCCATTGGGGTTCGTTGGGGAAGGCTCGGAGTGATGCCATGCATCATAGACAGCGTGATTGAGAACGTCGGCGAGATGACCAGCGTCATTAGCAGTGAGACGCAGCAAGCCAACTTCGCCTGCTTGAGAGCGTTTCCTCCAAGATAGTTGCCACCGCTGATATTAGCGACCAAAGTGAGACCCGCGAAAACCATGTAAATAACGTTATTGATGTTGACAAGCAGGTCGACACGGTACCACCCCCCGTTTTTCAGTGTAATCAGTCTGAAAGCTGGCCATTCCATGGTCGTCATGATAAAGGACAGCTCCTTTTTCGATTCTCGGCTTCATTAGCTGCGCGGTGGCTCCACAACAAACGGACTCGCAAGTGACGACTTGTGCTTGGCAGCAGCGACCGGCCAAATGGCCCGCAGCAAGTGCATTGACTCCTCCACGGTACAGAAAAAAAATAGATAGAGGGAAATGGGGGTGAAAGATGCTCGTCTTAACAGCTTGAGGCAGCAGAGCAGTTGGTTCGGGCTCGTCGGTGGACCGATCCACGCAAAGCTTGCAAATTGCCATGTTAAGTACGACATCGTACTTAGCGCGATTGCCTGATTAAAAAATGGAAACTTTGATAATAGAGTGGTTTAGCTCTGTGAACGTGTATGAGTTATAGACAGCAGCGGTACACACAACCCTCATCACGCCACCATACACGTTAGTTGCTTCACACAGCATTTAGCAATACCAACGTGTACACCAAATCTCCCGCTACGTATACTTTCATTTCGCAAACGAACTGCAGCCAGTCAAGATGTCCGAGGAGAACGCCGTGATCGCAGCTACGGTGATCGGAATCATTCTCGCCGAAGATGCTATACTGTTTATTGAGCGCCTTGCTGTACCAAGGCCTTTGCTTTCGCTCAAAGGAAGCTTCAATTTGAACCCCTTGAGTGACGGAGACTGCCGCTTTAACTTCCGGTTCTGGAAGAGCGATCTGATTCGATTGCATAAAGCCATGCAGTTGGACGAAGACTACAAATTGCCTAGTCGCGTTCGAGTGGGTGGGGTGGAAGGACTTTGTATCATGCTGCGGCGATTGGCATACCCCGGACGATACGGCGACCTTGTCGTTATGTTCGGCAAATCGCCTACCGCTCTGTGTCTCATCTTTCGCTTTATGGTGGACCTGATTCACTCTAAGTTCGGCGGATTGCTTGCCCTAGAGAGCGGACTTATGAGTACCTCACGCTGTGGGGCATACGCGGAGGCTATTTCAGGGCGTGGCAGCCCAATAACAAGATGCACTGGGTTCATTGATGGCAAGGTGCGTGCCATTGCTCGCCCAGTACTTATTTGATGTGGTATACACATGTAACCCCAAGCCGGAAACCTGCATGCGTGTTGTTTATCGCTCGATGCAAATGTAGAAGTGAATATATTGATCGCTTAGTTTCCGTTGCGCAACCGCCCAAGCTTGTATGTTTCATCCGTTGTGAAACTAACGCAACCAGTGTTGCTGTTGTAGGGTCAAAACCCCTGCGATGGCGCCACGCTGTTGTCGCAGCTACAACACATCCACCTCGCGAAGTGCTGTCAGAAGCAGGTATTTGCTATTTGATGTGTAGAGCTTTGCGCAGCGACTTCACGGCTGCTAGTTTGCCATGGGTACGAACAAAAGATTTTACAGCCGCGGGAACGTCTTTCAGCAGCGCATCGGCGGGTTCCCACGAGGCCTCAATGGAGTCGAGTCCTCGCCAGTGAACTTTGATCTCGTACCGCTTTTCTTGTCGGTTGTACTGAGCTTTCAGCAAGGTATCCACGACGTGCCCCTCGCAGTTGTGAGCCACATGGAGCAATAAATCCTCAGAGACGTTTGTGGGGCACATCCTGAGGTTCGGATCTACGTGCACTACGCATATCGCGCACAAGAAAGCAGCATCAGTGAAGCGCCGAGCGAAAAAAGCTGTGATCATCGGGATCAATGATGCCCAGAAGGGCTATCGGCTCTTCATCCCACGAACCAGAAAAATCGTGACGAGTGCAGATGTCCAGAACGTCGACAAGCTGGATGTTCACGAGAAGGAGACACAGGATACACTAAACGAGCTTCACGGAGAAAACTCCGCCGGAGAAAACTGCTTGCCGGCGGACAAGCCTACGACCCCACCAGTGATCTCATCAGAAAACACAAATACCCAACAATCTTCTTTGCAGCAGAACAGAACAGCAGAGCAGAGTTCTCGGCTGGACGCAGCACCAAGCGTCGTGTTAGTATGGTAGTGACAGGGAAGCGCGCTAGACAGGTCAGCAGCTCGGACAACACAAGTGACAGTGACAAAGACGAGTACGCCGGAAATCCTGTCAGCGCTGCTACACTACGGCGCGTGTTTGGGTCACGTAAGAAAACAAGACGGCAGATCAACTTTTCACGGACACAGGATTTGCTGGAAGAAGTTGCAGGATCGGCAACCCTCGCTATCTCGGAGGCTATGTCTGCCATGACAACCCCACGTAGCGTTTGCGAGGTCCAGCAGACCCCTGAATGGCCCCAATGGAAAGCGGCCATCGAGAAAGAATTGAAGGACCTGCAGGCCAACGGAACATGGGAGGTCGTGAAGGTGCCCGCCGGAGCGAACGTGGTGTCATCGAAATGGGTGTTCAAGATCAAGTTCAATTCACGTGGTGAGCTGGAGCGATTTAAAGCACGGTCGGTAGCTCGCGGATTTTCACAACGATTTGGCATTGATTGTGAAGAGACTTACTCGCCAGTAGTGAAGACCACGAGCGTGCGTTTTTTTTGGCAGTATTGGCCGCGCAGTGGAGACGAAGACATCGTCAGAGAGACGTTCCCAACGCGTACGTGAAGGCCAGCCTCGATCGACCTATTCTGATGAAGCCACCCAAGGGAACCCTGTGCTCAGACGACACGGCGTGGCTGTTGAAAAAGGGGCTGTACGGACTCAAGCAGAGTGGGCTCCTTTGGAACAACGAGATCAGCGCATTCCTACTATCGTTGGGCTTCAGCAGAAGCAAATTGAATCCTTGTCTGTACACTCGCCGTCGCGGCGGGAGGCTGACCGTGCTCGGGCTGTACGTCGACGATGTTATCATTGTCAGTGAGAACGATGCAGGTAGTGATTGGGTTATGCAGCAACTGGGGAAGACGTTTGACATCAAGGACATGGGCGATGCAGCCAAGGTGTTGGGGATTTACATCGAGCACAAAGAAGATGGCTTCGTTCTTCATCAACGTGACACTATTGAGGAACTGCTGACCGACGTGGAGATGGCTACATGCAGACCAGTCAGCACACCAATGGAGTCCAGGGTGTTTGACGACGATGTGCCGATGGAGCAAACCGGCCTGATGAAGCACAACTGTCCCGGCAGCTGGAATGACGGTGACACAAGCTTGGACATCGGTGATGTTCTTTGGGAGAGTCTTTTCCATTCCTGGATCTGCGACATTTGCGACATGTCTGATGACGCCATTGGATTCTGGGTACAAAATTGCCGAATCAGGGTGAGGCGACCCTTTCAGACTTGACTCGAGTTGCTGAATGAGGGGGACGTGTCGCACGCAAGGCTTGAACTTGGGACAATGTTGCACGAAGGTCGCGCAATTGTCCGGCTTGAAACTTCTGCATATTCTGGGAAGTCTCACGTTCACGGCTCAGTGCAATTTCGGCTTCTTGGATTTTCAGTCTCATGGCCTCCATTTCTGACACCCACTCCTGCCTCACACTTGCAGCCTCGCGTACATGCTCCGCGTCTTGTTGCTGCACATGCCCAGGATGTGAGGCATCCTGGCGCTCGTCCTCCAGGATATCAACTCGCGCTACATTCTGGGTTAAACCTGGAGTTCGCAATTCATCCTGGGTTTGACGGGCTTCCAACTCCTGTGCACGGCGTTCAGCTTCGAGTCGAGCTGTTTCAGCACGTACAAGCCGGTCCGTGAGTTCCTGAATTTGACGACGTGCATCCAGGTCGCGTTGATCTCTGCGTCGCTCCCGCTCCATGGCCTCCAAGCGTTCTATGGCGAGAAACTCTCTGCTCATTCTCCATCCGAGCCTGCCACTCTTGCTGGTGTCGCATGACATTCAGCTCAATTTGGGCTGGCCCAGAGCTAGCGGACGATGCGGATCCAGAATGCCTAGATGATTTCCTGGATGAACGACTGGATACTGAAGGCATCTTGGGTCACGAGCGGCGTGAAGACGTGTCACCTCTTAGGCTCCGGTGTCTGCTTCGCCGGTCACCATGATCACTTTCGGAGTCTCGCGCGTCAGAATGCGGCATGTCTCCCCTGGATGAACTTCTCGTGTTCCTGGATGCATCGTGTGTTTTAGGCACGGCATCATGGATGACAACTGTCTCGGACTCAGCCATCTCGACGTCATCCTGGTTCACCAGTGCGGGACGTGGCGGGAGCACCGTTCGAGTCACGTAGCAGCCCATCGGTGCGGCAACAGCAACAGCTGCGCAACCGCCTTGGGCCACAAGTGCCATTGCACCACCTCCAGCGTACGGCATGTGTGAAGACGGGCTTCGACCGGTCGACATCATCGACGAAGACGATGAACTACGAAGTCTGCGCCCCTGACGTCACACTTTCATCCGAAGATCTTGAAGTGCCAATGATACTGGGTATCGTGGCAGGAACCGTGTCCATGGCTTCAGCATCCTGACTCTCAGCATCCTGGATTTCATCATCCTGGACGCCCGAATCCTGACGCGACTGGCTCGTCGAAGACTTGTACGCAGGCAATGAAGACAACGACGGAGTTGACAACGCGGATGGAGTCGAAGTGTCAAGTGGACGTGGCGGTTGGTGCTGCGAGCGCTTCAACCGCGGTTCACCATCGCTTGACCCACGAGGACTTCTGGTTACCCTGAGTCCGGTCGCCCGGAACCTCAAGACAAACTCGCGTCCAAGCAAGTCCGTGTCGTAGTCCGTCATCAATAGATCGCCTTGTGCATCCTGAGTGTGATACTCCAGTCTTGGCGGTTGCTCTTGAATCCTGGATTCAGGCTCCTCTTCTTGAGCAGGTACCACCTTGAAGCGCACACCAGCGATGACTTGCCTCCATTCAATCAGTTCGACGGCGAGACACGCCTGAATTTCACCCGTCACTCTGCGTACCAGGTCATCCGGAATACTGGATGCATGCATCCTGGACCACTCAGGAATCAAGTTAGTGAACTCGAACCCGGCTTCGAAGAGCAGCGTCTGCAGGATGACAACACACTCGCATGATCTCAGCATTGTCGGCGGAGCCTGGATCGCAACGAGATCCAGGGCAGTTCCAACACCCCAGCGGACAGGGTTAATCTCTGAAATCCAGGCGTCATCCTGGCTCTCCATTGACGACCGCTACTTGAGGTAGTCTCCCGTCGCAAACGCCGCCTCGAAATACGCGTTGACGTCTGGCCTTGGTGTCGGCCATGTGAAATCCACATTAGGGGGTGCAATTCGTCCAGAATGCAACGCCTCCCAACGTCGAACTTCACGACGCACATACATCACCGCGCGTTCATCATCCAGCGCCTCGTCTTCTGCCACAGTTGCCAGAACGCCAGAATTCGCATCCTGAACGTCGTTCTGCGCTTCCAACTTGGGCAAGACGTCAGGATTTGGCGCGGGAACTCCTGAAACAGGTGATGGTGAGTCAGAATGCGCATGTGCATCCTGGGCTTCCACCTCCTCCTTCGCGCGTGCGGGCTCCCGCTTCATCCCCACGACATCATCCGAAGCTGAGGACTCAGAAACCAAGTCCACCACCTCCGGGGGCTCAACTGATTCGACGCCTCCCTCAGACGTCTGAGCACCACCCTCGCGGGTGTACACCTCTGGGACACCAGTCGCCCCCGATCCTGGATTCACGTTTGCCGAACCTTGAATCCTGGATGAATCTTGGTCATCCTGGATCTGCGGCTCGCCAACCGCTTGATCTTGAACCGGAGACGCCTTGGCGTCCCCACCTTGCACTGACTCGCTCTCGCGAGCAGCCTTCCTCGCCGCCCGAGCTTCCCTGGAGATGGTGTCCAGATTCTGGTGCTCCTCAGCCGGCAAACCTTGCACACGACGCGACTGCCGTGGCGCCTCACCGCGTCCTGCCTTCTTCGCCCCTCGTCCTCCCGGCATTCCGAGTGAATCCAGAAGTTGACGGGCACTTCAGCAGTTCTTCAACACTTGAATTCGGTGAAATCCTCGATAATCGAATCCGGGCACGCGCACAAGCTGTGGCGAGGCCGATGAAACCTTGATCGCCCAGGAGGTTCGTATAGCGCAGCCCAGAATCCCCACTCCAGAAAGAAGCGGGAAGACTGAGAGTCAACAAGTTCCCATGATGCCGCCGCAAAGCGAATCCTAGAATCTTGGTGGCGTGAGTACCTTGCGGAATCCCTGTCGACTCGTTTGTCTTTGACGAAACGGCACTTCACTGAGTTTTAGATTTGAAGTTGTGCTGAGTGCACGTCCACGTCAGGATGTACCCTCAACGACAGAAGGCAGGTAGTCAGAATTCGACCACCCAGAATACCAGTAACCCAGGATGCACTTTTACCCAGAATGCACCCCAAGTCCCAATAACCAACAAATACAGAGTATATACACTACAAATAGCCGCCACTTATTCTTATCGACCCTTGGACGGTGGGTCTCTTCGCTAGGCTCACTCGAGTCTTACAATTCAGACCCGAGCCACAATCTCCATTTCATCCAATAGTCTTCCTGCCTGAAAATTTGGACCATAGTCATGGCGGCGGTGCGTCACCATAAAATCCAGAGCCACTTCGTGTCACGGAGACTTAATGTGGGAAATTGGGTCCGGGATTTCTTGTGAGGTGCGCGTGGACGAGTTTTCGAAGGGCGTTTTTGATGTTGTTCAGACGACGGCAAGACGAGAATGTTGTCCATAGATTGCAAACTGCCTTTAGGAGAATTGAGGAACCATCTGAGATGGTCGACGCCTGCGCTTTGAAGCACAGCGCCTTGTTCGTATTTGATATTCGGGAGGGTTCGTGGCACAATACTGTACGAGCCAGACTGTCAAGTGGAAAATGCGATTGTGGGGCGGGGGGGGGGGGGGGATAATTTGGCGAGTTGATCATTGCGCGCGGGTAGACACGAGGCCCATGTCTTGTTCACCAATTTTAAGTGCCAGCCACGATTAAACTTTTATACGTCGAGGAAACACTAGGTTAACGTAATACTTTCATATTTCAGCGCAGCCTCGGTCACCCCATCAAGTAGAGTGTGTCTGTCTTGAACTCTTTCGTACACAACAGCGTTTTGCTGTTCAAATTGTTCCGGGGATAAATTTTCACGGACCCTATCTGATCCAAAAAAGTGCTGATGAAAGAGACGCACTTTCACCAGCTGTAAGGTTTTCACGCTAACACATTTTTAGATTTTGAATTAGTTTAACTGGGAGCGAATTTTCACGACCGATGAAGTGGGAGCAGTATGGGGATGCCGCCCTTGTGATCGTGTAGTAGACGGATGAGAGCGTGCGGCTGTCGTGAGTCGTGACCAGCGTAGCGTACACTCCTCTTGTACGTGGCTCGAAAGCGTTAGGGAAAGGTCACACAGCCCAAGTAAAGAGGATTTCCTCCAGCACGCACCCGTCAACTCTCCAGGTTAACCGAGATCGACCGCGGGACGAGCGCATAAAGAGCAGAGGCGAAGAAGGAGTCACATCCCGCTATCAGTATAGCCAATCCAGTTTAACGTGATCACAACAGGCGAGCGTGCAAATAGCGCTCCTTGGGTGAGTAATTTCATTAAAGTAGGGGCTTTAGGGAGGGGGGGGGTCAGCCACGAGTTTGCATCCTCGTTTCGAAACATTGTCCTATGCACAGCTGAAGTTAAAGGCGAATCCTGTCTTAGGCCTTGAAGGCTGTGGTTGGTCTTCTTCGTTCCAAAGCGAGTGTGGGCTGACGGCAACTTGACGCAACACCGAAAGACAGGAAGCACGGGAAAGGAAAGCATCGTGGTGACAACTGCTCGTTCCTGTGGTGAATCTGTCGTCAATCACCGCAAGTCAAAAGGCGATACCTTCGAGTGATTCTTCATCAAATGAGGCTTCTGGTTGGGTGGAACCAACGGTACTTTACGTTTAAAATACAATGGATGTTACCTATGACCGACACAAGTAACATCCACTGAAATAATTAACTTGAACAGGGTATAAGGTAGTTTAGACTCAACGGTAAAATCCAATTACCTTAAATTTGCGGCAACCTCCGATTATACCGAAGAGGAAGAGAAACCGACGTAGAGGGGGTTTGACCATAGCAAAAAATCAGACCGTGAATTCGATCGCTGCTAATCTCTGAAATAAATTTCAGAAAATACTCTAGCTTTTTACGATTGATAAATTGGTGATAATTCGGAGATAGATGTAAGCGACTCGTTTGACATGCTGAAAGATCATTCTGTCTTCAGATCAGAGACCACCGCAGCAGCAATGCGGTGTGCAGCGAAGCATTGCGAGTTCAACCCAAACCATACAGTTGAAACTGACCATTGTTCAACGTGTACAGTTCATGTTCATCACCTCTGTGGCCTAATTATACAGTGCAAGACGCAACATAAACGGCAATGCCTTCCTCACACAGACTCTCACAATCGAAATGATTGTATTCACCATGTTTGCACAGGTTCCGTTCGAAGGCATGCGCCGGAATGGATTCGGATGGGGAATGTAAACGATCTAATAGCGGTGATAGAAATTAAGAAAAGCTTGCGAAGGCGAATGTATCGAAAACAGACACCATTTGCTGACCCAAACGTAACGTATAGGTACCGATATAGCAAGTATAGCAGCTCCTTCTTACTCAGCAAGTTCAGTATCTCGGTACCATCAAACAGTTCAAATGCTATCACTATGTACACGCCGCTGTTGTAGCCGTCGACTTGCACCACGCGCTAGCTCATATAGGTGTGGACTCGATATTTTCTCGGCACGAAGTCTAGCAAGGGAGCGAACACGAACTGCATATTTCAACGCCATCGGGTTGTAGATGCACACAATATTCAGCGTAAGATCAACCATTATAGAGCATCAGTCATTCTTACCACAAACGACAGGAAGCAATAACTTCTCGTGTTTCACTCCACCGAGGACGATCTGCGTGCTCAGGACCGGCATGTAGTCATTGATAACGTTTCCAGCGATCGCCGTGTCTATACCAAGATCGATAATATCCACCACCACTTGCTGTTCGACTAAATTTTGACAGCTTGTCCTGTTTTTTTCTTCTTCTTTTTCTGGAGAGCTACTGTTTTTCCGTCACATCTCTCAATGAGGTCTGCGCAGAATATGCGCATGATTGCCTCAACGGGAGTCATCTCTTTCGCGGTCAGCAACGAGGATATTTTGCGAGTTGTCGGTGCTCTGGTTTTCTTGGCAAACTCGAACAACTTGAACCTTGTGAGGAGTGTTTCTGACAACGCGTTCGTGAGCTGGCTGATTGCAGGGTCTTGAACATTTGCAAGACTCAGATTCAAAGCGAACATATCCGAGGCGTCTTCTGCCGTAGTAATAGTTTTGTCGCGAGCGGCTTTCTTGGGTGTTGCTGTTTGTTTCAGGTCGTCCACGTGGCTTGTGGCATAAAAACCAGACTCGTTCACCGGTTCCAGTGTTCCGTTATGTTCAGTCGACTCGTTACCCATCTCACAAGGCCCGCCACAGATGGGTGATCCCGCGTCGCACAACTGCACACCCGATCCACCTGACGGGCTGACCGACTCGCCCGAGTGGGAGCCACTCTGCGCAGGCACTTGTTCGGCCGCCACATGAGTAGATTGTTGTGACAAAACTGACTGTAGCTCCTTGGCATGATCACCCGGCTCACAGGAAACGAACTTGCTAGCAGCCCCCGACTAGCATACTGGAGTGTAGATTTTTCTACTGCGTACTGTTGTTGGTTTTATTTCAAGCGTGACCGTGTCTTGACGCTTGTGAGCACGCAAATGCTCTCGACAATTGTCCCAGCACTTCAAGAAGTATGCGATAAACGGATGCGCAGAGCTCAATGCCGACATCAAAATCGATTAATCTTCAGTGAAATTCGATCCTCGCGCATCTGAAGTTGCCATATGCCCAACACAGCCCAAATGCTGCCCGAATGGGCTTGATGCTTGTACTTCTGAATACGCTCAACTGAACTCATATACCCTCCAGTTAACCTCTCCTGCAGTGGAAAGGAATCTCCAACCGAGTCAAGATGCACCCTGTAGCGCAAATGCTTCATATATTTCGTCCTCTTCTCAGCTTAGACAACCAGGCTCATCACACCGCGTCGCTGATCGTTCTCTCACACACTGAAGCTGTAGCCGGGTAATGCGATCTCCCCTCGCAGGTATTTCAAGGCGTGGAACTGACACAGCAGGTTAGTGACGTTGGAAAAGGCTTCCTTCAGCACCGACATCTGCGCGAAGTCCTTGTCGACCAACACACACCGCAACTTCTTTCACGTTGACTTGTTTTCTTTAAAACCATTCAAAGCCCTCAAAATGTATGCCACTGTGCTTCACAAATTGGCCCATTCCAAACGTGTCGTGACCGTGAATGAAAACATCTTGTACTTTGTCATCAAGATACTCGCTTCGCCGCAACAAAAAGAAGTAGCATAGGAGAGCAACCCCCCACAAGACGCAATCGTGGGCGGTGTTGAAATTGCGGTTTCGGCGTAGGAGTTGAAGAATGCGTAGTGTGATAGGTTCTTTTTGCGTGGGAGGTCGTAACACCCTTTGCATCCCCTGCATTGCCAGTTGGTGCCCTGCGTGCAGTCTGACTGAGACCCCTCGGTATCGTCGATGATACCATGAAATTTGGCTGAGTTTGGACAGAATGGTTGTGGTAGCATTTCCGCTTTGGGCATTGTGGGGTAGCCATCGAGATACAGCGAAAAGAACCAATTGCAGGGAGTCGTTGTTGCTGTCACCGGAGAGCCATGGTGAGTGTCCTTGCTCGTCGCACCAGCTGGTCCATTCATTTCATGTTCCCTGGTATTTCCTGTGACTGTCGACGGCGAGTGAATTAGCTTGCAGGTCAGCGAGAACGTTTTGTAGATATGTCGTATTTGGTCTGGAATTTGGTCCTGTGTCCATGAACAAGTCCCGTTAGTCCATATGTTGTTGTAGGGTGCTGTCCACGCGCGTGATCCGGCATCAGCTAGGATGTTGCAGGCTCCGGGAAGGTGACCGGCGGATATACGAAAACCGAGTGTGACTTCAGCAAAACCGATCGACCGATTGAGCTCTTGCGCGAACGAATTACTGCTGTACAGATTGTTGGTCCATGCTACGGCACTTGTGTTGTCCATCCACGCCCTGACGTGAGTGAGCGATCCATCATAATCCTTCCAGTGAGATCCTCAAATCCACGCTGCTAACGCCACGCAGAATTGCTCCCGAACATTGATGTTGAACCCGTTTAGCCCAGTGTTGTGTTCAATCAGCTTTTTCTCCTCCTCGTCGTATTTTAGCTGAATATAACGACGGCGAGCAGGATCCAGAACGGCGAGGCCCATGTTACTCGAGTCCATATACAAATGGACGTCGATGCTGGGATTTGCGCGGAACATCGAGGTTGGTAGCGACCACCAGCGGCCCTGCGTAAGAATCGCGTCACACCACTCGAGCTCATGTTGCAACAGCTTGTCCACTGGGATGCTTCCCCATCGTGAAACTGTGTTCGATGCAAATTGGAGCCGCTGGTAAAACGGCTTTGCGCTTCGAAGACACGTTGTTACATGTCTGAGACTACCAAGCAGGCATCGCAGGTCATGTTTTGAGATTTTGGACTTTCTGGCGGCACTTCTTACTCGGTCTTGAGCTTTTGAGAGTTTTGCAGTCGGCATTGATACAGTCCGCGTGATTGTGTTGGATTCTACACTGAGTACTTCAAGCTTCGTGCTCCACTCTGAAAATTTTCTCTCGTTGATTGATCGCGATCCAAGCACCGCCATCATTGCCAGCCTCAGGGCAGTAGCTGCTGCTTCAAACCTCCCTGGAATATCTGGTTCCACTAACACGCGGTCGTCGACCCACTCGTATGCAAAAACTGGTGTCGTGTTGGTCAAGGTTTCTGCCATTGTGGCAGGGCTCTCGCGCCCCAGAAGCCAGGATATTGCGCCACCAAATGCTCCGTAGAAAGCCGATGAACCTGTCCGGCCGAATGGGGCTGCCATATCGATTATTAATGCCCCAAGCTGTTTGATCTTGGCTTCCATCCCCTGAACACTCGAGGAGATCATCATAAAGTGTCGAAAGGCGCTTTTTACGTCGCCTGTGAGGATGAAGACAATGGCGTTCGGGTTCTGTTCGTGACACTCCTCGATCCGTCTGGCAATCGCCGCTACATGGCGATAGCGTATCTCCGGAAATGAGCGTTTGTCCGAAGCATCGTTTGTTGACTTTCCACTCGGGAATGATAGATCGTGAATTAGTCTGGTCTCGAGTTGAGGGTCTGTGTTAGCTTTTGGCACTGCCCCCAGAGGGCTGATCTGGATGCTGTTCAATTGATTTAGCACGCGCTCGTCCAGCACCAAATATTGACCTCCATCTTGGCCTTCGCGAGTGCTTTTGATGATCGTATTGAGGTGACGGTCGGCCGATTTGTGATTGGAAGGGACATGCTGTTGGTTTGGAAGCTCAGTGATCCACCCTGGATTGATTCCGATCTGCGCAGATTCACAAATTAAATCGCAGTGCTTGTATCCTGGAATTTGCATACGGCCGGATCCGCTGACGCACAGCCGCGCCTTGATAGGAAGCGAAGACAAACTTCCTTCCCCTCTTTCCGTGCTAATGCGGCAACGACGTCGACTGGAACTTTCCGTTCCGACAGAGGCTTGGATTGCCGAGATTTGGGTTCTTGCGATCGGCGGCGGGACTCGTCTCTACTGGGCGTTGTCTGAGATCGAGTGGATCGTTCGGATATGGCCGTAATTAGCAGTGCGTTATTGATCGTGAACCACTCAATGGCTGTTGTACGTGACATGGCTCCGGACAGGGCATCTTGTGCCGCTGCGTTTCGATAGCGTTCCAGAGTAGCATTGATCCACAAAACTAAGGTCGGAAGCTCGTCAGACCGCCAGTGATTCCATTCTTCTAGTTGCAGGACAAAATTCTCAAGAGTGGTGGCAATCTGGATCGTGATCGGATCACACATTTGATTGCAGTACTGCAAAAACCCGCTAGTAGCTGAGTGCAGCTGGGTCCAGGAAGCCATGATAGGGGCTGGCGGTATTGACAGTGTGAAATCGGTCATATCCACTTTTCCTGTTGCTGCTTTCCGAAGCCTGTCAAGATAGCCGATGCGACCGAAATGACCGAGAGATAACCCTTTTGATCCAAAGCTGATGTCATACACGCGCGACAGCATCCCTGGGTGAAAGCCAAGAGGCAGTGACGAAGTCGTGAGAAACTCCATGAACTCCTCTCCACGCTTACCTCTGTGAACCTCAGACGTGACCACTTGGTGAACTCGTTCTTGATCATCCGTAGCGAGAAAGGCACGTTTTCTGCGCATGTGAGGAGCAGGGTTAGTGTCCGTTGATGCTTGACGAGCGCGATCAGTTGTCGCTTGCTGGGCCTGACTCTTGGTAGCTGTGCGTTCTAGAAATGGTCGAAGCAAAAGGGGCCTGTGTTCTCGAATGAGCTCGATCAGTTCTAGCTCAGCCGCTGATTCGTTATTGATGGCGCCTTCATCGTGCAGTCGAGATGCATTTGGCCGTGTTGGGTGCCTGTTGCCACCATCGTCGTCGTGGCGGAGCTGCAAATCTTGGCTGGCCGACGTTGCGAATGGCTGCCTTCTATTCGCAGCTGTGTGACCCCCTTCGGATTCTTCAGCATCTGATAGTGACGCTAGGAAGTCACGTGCGGAGACGTCCTCTACTTGGAGCGTGTTGCCGGTGCTCGTAGTGATTCCTCGACTAATCCATGATTGAAAAGAATGGGGTTCATCTGCCAGCGAGCTACCTAGGATCGTGTGGATCACCCCCTGCAAGCATCTCCGACTTGTGTAGTGCCAACGTATCGCAGCGCGCAGCTGTTCAGCCGGCCACTGACTTTTTTGTCGTTGCAAGGTGTTGATGAACGCCGCGATAACGCCCGGTAGCTGACGGAAGTGCTGCTTCAGGGGTCGGGATATCCTTCGGTTTGGCAAAAGGCTGTAAACCGTCGAAGACTGCCGTTGTAGTCCGCCGGCGTCCGAGTCTCAAGCCATTGGTCTGTGAACTTGGCAAAAGCAATGACCGCAATGTAGAGGCGACTGGTTTCCGGAAGATCCATGAGCGCCTATTCCACTGCTGAGGCGTGAGGGGAAAGGATGAAATGAAGATCGCCCCGTCAGGCGGCCTGGCAAATGTTAGAACCTGTATTCATCAATTGTACTGTCGCGCCGTCCTTAATTGCACTAGGTGGGTCGAACATTCATAATTGAGCAAGAAAAAATGAGCATTGGCATACCAATTTTGTGAGCAGCAAATTGCTCTAATACTGAGCAGAAAGCAGCAAAGGGGGAGTAGATTAAGACTGCTCATTTGGCCTAAATATTGTACTTAAAGGAGATTATTTTTCCCCTTGGACGTCAGAAGCTTCGAAGATGCCGAAGCTGGCGCGCGCGAGCTGTTACTACGCGAGATGGTGGATGTGCTAGCTGTAGCCACTGTAGGAACATTGGAAGATGAAAACGATGAAACGTTGGGTCATTCTGGTGATGGTCATAGCCCGGGAATCACTTACTTGTGATTGCCAAGTGAAGTTCGCAGCCAGAGCTGCGTTGGGTCACCAACCATGGCTCATGTAAGCAGGTTTAACTATATAATCGTGTCGTCCCTAAGCTTGCATGGTGAAGATATTATTGGAACACTGTACGCTGCTGTTGTTCCTGGGTTTTGGGTTTGACGCGACAACAAAATGGCTACAAAACAGTTACATTTTTATCCAATCAAATCTTGTCACACGTCATTTATTTTCCTCGCACCAGTGGGAGAAGTATTTTGTTTGACGCCGCCTCATCATATATTTTTTTTCCTAATTACCGGTGTGCGCTCAAAATGCTAGTACTGTAAGCGTTTTTGTTGTTGTCGTTGAGTGTGACGTTATTCACGGGGGAGTGGCAGCCGAACAACCTTGATCCATTTGCTTTATGAAGTCAACATTTTACAGTGTATTGTGCGCCCAAGTTTCGAGGTACAGAGCTTCCGCATCCTGCATTTGCTTCAGAAGGGCTCGATTCGCGAAATGGACTTACCATTGCCATTTGTATTGCTGTGATAGTGCAGGATATTGAAGTGCATCACGTGGAGCATGACGCGCGCCAGCCTGGTGGGGCGCGAGCAGATGGGAGGATCCGGAGCGCGCCAAGATGGCACGTGAGGCTACGTGCAGCGCGCACATGTGTTCCAAGCATCGAATGCCGAGAAACCGAGCGCCGCCACCACAGCGTTTGAAAGCGGCCGGCGTTTTGCCGAGCCAAACGTTGAAGTTGCACGGCATGTCGACGAAAGGAAAGACGAGCCAGTCCAGTTGACTAACCGAAGCTGCCACTTGTGAATCGATTGAAGTCAGCAGCGTCTGCACCAAGCAGCAGTTGCAATGGCAGGCTATCACGAAAGGCAAACACTGCCACCGCGTAAAAGGACGTTTATTCTGCTATTGTAGCAGCCTTCATACAATACATGTGTGTACACGTAGCGGAGACTCAAACAGTACTAGCAGAGACAGCTTTACAGTTGCACTGTGGTCCACCAGCGGGGTACGGAGATATCCACGCAGCACCTGTTCACAACACCATGATGAAGCGCAGCGTGCGTCCTGCCTCAAGCGGCGGCAGCCTCGAGCATCTGGATGGCGTCCAACCCGCCACGACTGGCTCGGCATGGCACCGCGTGTGGTTCAGAGTGCGACTGGCCACCTGGCAAGCGGCCAAAGCGCGTCAAGCTTCACTGGTAATCAGCGCAGCCACCACACCGCCAGTAGCAGCGATGAGGACGAGCGCGCCATGTGGCCGCTAGCATCGCGACGAAAGTCTGTAGACTCGACAGGGCGGCGGGCAGCAGTACAGTACCGTGCCATGCACGAGACTCTCTTTATTATAGCTATTACCGCGGACAGCCCGCGGTGTTGTGCCACGTTGCCGATCGCCGATCGAGGATAAAGCGCAAAAAGGTCCGCCTCCGTTTAGGTGGGGCGGTAGAGGCTGCGGTGCAGACTGCAGAGACCTATACCATCACGCCCGGCTCTGCGTCGGGAAAGTCGCGTTTTGGCCAATGGCCGCGCACCATTTATAGCTCAGCGTCGCTTCGCTCGCGCAACGATACGACCGATAGTCTCAGACCGGCTCCTTTCCTGCTGCTGCGATGCAAAACAAGTGGCCGCGTGAGTAGCGCTCCCTCTTCATTCCCAAACGGAAGGCTAACCGACCGGAAACAACCAATTTCCTCGGTATCTGCGCGGCGGCAACAGGCAGCAAGCGAGCGAGTGAGCGACAAATCTCTACGTGAACAGCGAATCAGACGCGTGCGTGACGGACGGGCGGACGCGTACGAAGGAAGCGAGAGAAACGGACAACTACAGGCAGCTAATGTGGACGAAACTCGCCGTGGCGAGCGCGCTGCTGCTGATACAGGGGACTGCGGCGCAGGGTACGTCCTTCCCGATGTGGAGCAGAGGGGTATCGATGGCTTTCTGACGGTTGTGTGGAATCTTGCAGACTGCCCTTACACTGTGAGTGTGCTGGATGTGGCGGGCGTGCAGTGCGTGACCTCGACGCCCTGCTCGGGAACGTACTACGCCTCGGGCCTGTCCCAGGGCGTGGGCGCGTGCCCCACCGGCTCGGCCT
>JAHWLE010000390.1:0-24416 GCA_024679135.1 Phytophthora foliorum | reverse complement strand
GCCAGCGTGCCGGCGTCCGGGTCGATGCTGGACAGGTCCACGAAGGGGACGCGCTTGGCGACGGCCTGCAGATCCACCCCCTGGTGGATGGCGGCGTACGAGCCGGCGAGCGTCGAGGCGAAGACGGTCGAGTGGAAGAGGAAGGCGGTGCGGCCGTAGCGCTTGAGCACCTGCTTGACACGAGCGGCCATGGGCTCCGAGCTTGTGACGTTCAGTGAAGGCGAATCACGACTGCGGCTGGGATGACTCGGGTCAGATGGGGACAAGGCCGCCGTCTGACGAGTTGCGACTCTTCAACCGGTCGAGCGGATCCAAACGCGAACTCGTCGAGTCCAGCTCATGGTCAAGCGTCTGGTACGGCCGCGCCAACCTCTTGATGGGATGGCTCACGTCTCACCTCCCGTTTGCTCTTGATAGAAACCGAGCGAGATCCTCACGGCCTTCTCGACGGCCAAGGCCAAAGCCGCCAAACATGCCACGACTCGCATCGTGGAGCTCGTGACCGCCGAGGACCACACTGCGCACGTGTCCAGCTCGGTGCCGCTGCACCAGCCGCTGTTCGAGCCCACTCCAGCCGAGGTCTGGATCGACGAGTACACGCCGTTCGAGCCGCTCACGATCAAGCTGCGCTTCCGCAACTGCGACACCGTCGTGCGCCGCCTCAAACTGGAGCCTCCGCGGTCCCCCGTCTTCCGCGTGAGGCCGTGGGAGGCACGAGGCAAAGACAAAGTCGATGGCAAGGTGGCCGCAGGAATGGAGATCGCCTTCGCCCTGGAATTCTTCCCCCAGGAAGTCACCGACTATTCGCTCGACCTCGTGTGCTCGACGGAGCGCGAGCGCTTCTTGCTGCCTGTTCGCGTGCGTGGGCGCTTCGCCGCACTGGATTTACCGGACGAGCTCGAGCTTGGGATCTGCCCCGTCAAGATGCCGACAACTCGCGTCCTCACGGTGCGAAACGTGGGCACGCGCGGCTCGTCTTTTGCTTTCCAGACGAGCGACCACTTCCGCGTGACTCCTCCTAGCGCCTTGCTGGCGCAGGGGGCAGCCGTGCAGATTGAGCTCAGTCTGGTGCCACCAAACCTCGAGTCGGGACAAGGCGAGCTTGAGGTGAAAGACGGCAGCGGCCAAACGGCGGTCGTGCAGTTGGCGGGTCGCGTTGTCAACGTGGATGTCTTCTTGAGTCAGCCGATGGTGGAGCCGAACGCAACGTATCTGTCGCTGTCATCGCGCAAGACAATCAAAATTTGCAACGAATCCGAGTTCAGTCTCGAGTTTTCGTGGAAATCCTTTGCGGACTTTGTCCAGGAGGAAGAAGAGCGAACTAACATACTGGAGGAGTTGGCTCGAATGGAGGCAGCGGAGCGTGAACATGTACACCTCCAACTCGAACAAATTGAAGAAGTCGACGCAGGCTTCACCCAGTCGCCTTTTGACGTGCGAAAGACACTGGAGACCAAGTACATGCACTTACGCAAAGCCACCCTCGACGACACCATGCAGTTTGTGGACGCAAGCTTTTCCATAACACCGCTGACTGGGCGGGTGTGGGCACATTCTGAAGTGGACGTTGTTGTGTGCTTCACCCCCGAGGTGGCGCACTTGTATTCGTGTTGCGCTTTTTTGGAAATCGCAGGGCAAGCAACACGGCTCCCACTGCAGATCCGTGGCCAGGGGATCGGTCCAAAGGCCAAAGTGGTGTACAATGAGCTTTTGGATTTCGGAGATGTGTTCATTAATGACGAGCGCACTCGAGACTTTACGATTCAAAACAAAGGCGAGATTCCCGCAGAGTTTGAGCTCATTCCGCTGACGATGCCTTCGGGCACCATATTGAACGTGTATCCCAGCAGCGGAACTTTAGCTGTGAACGCAATGCTCAAGATTGAGGTGACTTTCTGTTCACAGGAGCTAGGCGAAGCGTTCCACCACATCCGCTTCGGTATGCAGGGTTCCGATGAGCAACTCACTGTCCGGTTCAAAGCCCACGTGATTCCACCAGTCTTCCATTTCGACACCGATCAAGTAGACTTTGGTGCTGTGTCGTACTCATTTCCGCAGACTCGAACTGTTAAACTCATCAATGCCTCTAAAATCGCGATGAAATATTCTCTGCGCGTTCCCGAAGAAGCCAGCTACAAGCAAAAGGAAATGGAGCTCGTTCCCTCTAATGGAAAGCTAGATGCTTACGGAGAGCAACAGATTACAATCCACTTTACGTCACACAACGTGAAGGTGTATCAGTACCAACTTGTTGTTGGGGTTACTGGGGTCGGTGCCGACTTGCTCAGTATTCCTTTGCGTGCGCAGTGCTTTGTTCCTGAGCTTTCAGTACTACAACAAGAGCTGGATTTTGGCCGATGCTTTCTCCGCTACCCACACAAGCAGATGCTTGTGCTTGAAAACAAGTCATCTCACTTATTTGGACGTTTTGAAATCGGAGAGCAGGATGATCACTCTCGTGCTATCGCAACATACAGCGCAAGCGAGTTTAATGGCAGAGTATGTCCAGGGGAACGGGTATCGGTAGAAATCTCTTTATCCTGTGAAAAGCTTGGCAGTATCCGCCTCCCAATGGTGGTAACCGTTCCAGGTGGCACAGATCTCCCGCTTTCCGTGACTTTAAGCGCCACTGGCTCTGGTCCTAAGGTTGAACTCGATCAGCCAGAGATAAACTGGGGAAACTGCGCGTGTCTCGTGGATCACGAAAGAACCCTGCGCATGACGAATGTGTCCTTGATTCCGGCAGCATACAAAACATTTATTCGCAACGCGCGCTCCAAGTTTCAGATCGATCGAAAGGAGGGAGTGCTGATGGCAGGAGAGAGCCTGGAGTTTGTGCTTGTAGCCAACCTGGATGACACGATTGTGTTTAAGGATCAGCTGCACATT
Organism: Phytophthora foliorum; assembly: GCA_024679135.1. Classification (NCBI taxonomy): domain Eukaryota; phylum Oomycota; class Peronosporomycetes; order Peronosporales; family Peronosporaceae; genus Phytophthora; species Phytophthora foliorum. The sequence continues at coordinate 21,527 of JAHWLE010000390.1, read as the reverse complement.
TTGATCACGGAAGGGGACAATCTCGTCGTTCCCTTGTCGATTCGAGGGACAGGAACGACGATGTGGTCGCCGAGCGAGCTTCGAGTGATCGATTTCAGCCATCAGATGACAAGCACAGAGTGCGAATGGAGTTGCACTCTTGAAAACAAGGGGAAACGAGTGCAGGTACTCAATTGGGTAAACAAGACAGCTGCAATTGCCAACAGCAAAGTCAACTCGGTAGACCAAGCAGGTTTATCGAGGAAAGGGACAAAGGCTGGGCCAGAAAGTCGATCCACTGCTAAAACAAGTAAGGTGAGTGGTAACAATCGCAATGGAAGTGGTGGCGCAGTTGATGGACGGGACGAAGTTATCCCTGTGTTTTCGGTCTTTCCGGGAACTATCGAGTTGAAACCGCGTACAGCGTGCATGTTTGTCTTCAAGGGCCTCTCTTCCACGGCTGGTCTCATCCAAGAGGATCTGGTGTGTGAAACACGTGTGGGGAAGGAAAAAGTCAACAAAGTTGCATTTGTGACGGCCATCCGCGCAAACTTTGTGGATCCAAAACTCACTCCGTCGTCCTCATTGCTGTCATTTGAGTACATCCACCATCCCGGTAACCAGATCATGACGCAGTCGCAACCCTTGAGTCTTACGAATGCGTGTGAGCTTCCACTATCATTTACACTTCGAACGCAAACACCATTTGCACTTGACTGTTGGGAGGCAGTGCTACAACCAGGTGAAAAGGTGGATCTGAACGTGGAGTTCTACCCTGGCTTCAGAGATGACTACACTTGTCGCGTTATCAACGGCAAGGTGCTCGTTTCCTACACGGGTCACCCGCAGAAGGACAGTGTGGAACTATTGGGTGACATCAGTTTTCCCAATCTGACATTCGAGACTACCAAAATCGACTTCGGATCCACATTGAATGATACGCAGAAGTCCATCAGCATGAATCTAACCAACGTGTCAAAAGTAGATACGAGTTTTCGGTGGGTCTTCATTGAAGACGAGAAGGAGACTCTGTCCACTGCGACCGCCAAGAAGCCGTACATCCCTATCAACCAGGTATTTGACATCCTGCCAATCCGCGGGATGCTGAAGCCAAACGAAAGTGAAAAGATCGAATTTGTGTACTATGGGCATGCGAACAGGAAGTTTAAGACCACGGTGGCTTGTGAAGTAGAAGGTGGGCCTGAGTACGAGCTCACTCTGTCGGGTGAGGCGTCCTCACTGGTCTACAAACTGGACAAGCAATCGCTGGATTTTGGTCAGGTGCTTTATAACAAGACGGAAGATCGTGACTTCTCCATTTTGAACGTTGGCAAGGTACCTTTCTCGTTTAGCATTCTTATCGACAGCATCGCTTGCGGAAGAACTCTAGAAATCTCACCTACCAGTGGTAAGATCGCCCCTAATGAGAAGCAGAGAATTTTGGTTCGCTTGCGGCCAGGCATTCCCGAGTATTTTGAAGAGACCGTGGTGCTTGAAATCGCGCACTTCCAACCGATTCCGTTTAAGTTGTTTGGAACGGGTACTTTTGCCGCAGTTTCGCTTAATCTACCGCGTGAAAATCACCCTGCAAGTGCTGTTCGTGGCGAAGCACCAAAGTGGAAAGAGCTCAAAAAGCACGCCAACCAAAATATTCTGCTTGGGATGCTGAATCCAGCAAGTGTGGAAGGAAAAAACAACCAGGTCTCTGGCGCTCTGGCTCAATCGGACTCCAAATCAACAGTTTCAACTACGCATCGCGGGAACGAGAAAAACAGTTTGGGATTATCCATGCCAGCGTCACCCCAGGCAAAGACTACGTCTCAGCGAGCAGCTGTGCCGGGCAGCCCTGTACGCGGTGCTGCCGCTTCGGTGTCAGATGAGCTAGATATTGAGATCGAAGCTTGTCGCTTATTCTTTGCGGACTATCTCCTTGTCCAAGAGCTCAAAAGAGCGGACGTGAGAGCGCTGAAGGGTGCCGAGCCGAATGATGATAACCCAGCTGAAGAGGCAGAGCCCACTAAGGTTGCAGTTGCTACTACCAAACAAGGGCGACGTCCTCCATCCACTTCAGACTCCAAGACCAAGAAAAAGATCGGAACGGAAGTGTTTCCCTTCATTCTATCACAGTTCATTTTGGACTTCGGGAATGTTGTCGTGGGAACACACAAGATCAAACGCTTCAGTGTCACCAACATCGGCCATGGACCTGCTTCCTTCCAACTTGACAAAAATCTAGCAAGCTCGCGCGGGTTTCAGATTGAACCCGAACGCGTTGTACGCCTGCCGGAGAAACAGTCCGTTGAGTTTACTGTCACATTCCATGCCCGAAAGAACATTGAAATGGGCCTCCACATGGCGCAGCTACCTATTGTCATTAAGAACGGGCCACCTTGTATCGCAATGGTTCGCGCACTAGTGACGGTACCGGACATTTCGATCTCTACAGAGAGCCTCGACTTCGGCAAAGTAGCAGTAAGTACATGCCACACCATGTTCACTCAGCTGCAGAACGTGTCGGCTGTACCTGCGGAGTGGTCATTCAAAAAGCCCATGGGGTCTACTAAAGATGTTGGCAATTTCCACTTTACACCACAAAGTGGGTTGCTACCTCCAGGGGCCAAAGTCAATATCCAAATCGAGTTCGTACCCGATGACGGGCGTCAATTCATGCTGAAGCTACCGATCAAAATCAACTCAAACCCGAAGACACGGTCGATTGTGTGTCGTGGAGAGGGGTCCGAATTACGTATCTCATTCTATCCGCCTCTTGTGGAATTGGGTCCTGTGCTTCCCTGCGCCCCACCAGAAGAACAGGTCGTGGAGATACACAATGATTCTGACTACGCGGTTGAAGTATTTTCGTTGGACTTTGACTCGTCTTATCAGGAAGACGAGGCGTTGCTACGTTCTTTGACTGCGTTCACATCTGAAGATACGCTTCAGCTTCCGGTTAGAGTGCCAGGGCAGTCCATTACGGAATACCTGTCCGAGAATGGCTTGATCCCAATGAACGCTACAGAAATGATCCAGATATTAGGAGACTCTGTGCCGCCTAGTGACTCACCCAATGTTACTGAACCTTCAGAGAATGATGAGATTGCATCCTCGGAAATGACGTCGTCGGACTTGCAGACTCCTATTGCAGATTTTAATCCTGCGCCAAGAAAGGGTACGGACTACATTGTGGTGGGCCCTCCGCGATGTGGGAAATCCACACAGGCTCGTCTTCTCGCTGAAAAAGAATCCCTTAGTGTCTGGACTATTGACGATGCAATCAAAAGGATATGCGCTACAAAAGGACCACTTGCGACTGCTACGCGCAAAGCGCTGGGGATTGATGTAGGTGAAAGTGATGTAGTGCCTTCTACCGAGGGTGGAGAAGAGGTGACTGCCGATAGCCAAAACGCCCCACAAGAGACACCTGAATCAGACGGAGTTCACGATGATGTGCGACAAGGTGAAGTCCTGCCTGGATCCATCAGCGAGAGACTAGCACTGATATTGGACCAGATCGTGTTGTGGAGACTGGCCCAGCCTGATCTTGAAAGTGGTGGTGTCTTGGACGGGTTTGGCAATTCGTTCATGAGTTTTGACGATACGCTGAAAAGCTGCTCGAAGGCGTTCTTAGCAGCGCGCATTATTTTACTGGGGTTCGATGAGGACAGTTACGAGGCAATATCTGCCTCACTAACAAACTTGGAAAGCAAAATTGGCGTTAGTGCTGTTGCTGCTGTGTCCCCGTCCCGAGATCGCTTAACACCAAACAATTCAGGGAATATTGGGAATAATGACGTGGACGGCGTTGCTACTGGACTTGAAGAAAATGAGAGAGGTGGAGGTATGCATCATTCTGCCTCTGAAGAAGGAAGTACTCACGAGTCAGAAGCGCATGCTCTTTCTGCTTCCCCTTCGCGTCAGACATTAAATTCATCCGCAACCAGCGACAGCATACTTGTTACAGAGCCCAATAACGTTCCTGAAGTGGGCATTGACTTGCAGGACAAGTTGACAGAGGCAGCACGATCTCTATCGGGACAAGTATTCAAACCTACAACTTTTACGGAGTATGCACAAACGTTGGAAACCACGAAGTTCCGACTGGCTTTGTTCATGATTCGAGATGGCGTAGAGTCTGTAAGTGCGTTGCACACACCGCATTCAAGCCCTGACTTTTTGAATAAAGACAATAACACCGATGCTGTGTGGGCTCAAGTAAAAGACCGTACCACACCCGACAACTTCATATTAGATATCCCTGTTGTGGAAGCGGGACCACCACTCCTCCTGCATGGCATGATTTACTCTACAATTGAGAAATTTGTTCGAGAATTGGAGTCTAGTCACCTGCCCATTCCCGCTGCAGCCAAGTTTCAGCTTGTCCGCAGACCACCAGAGCGATTTGCCCGCAAACGAGTCGCGCGTTTCTCTTTGCGCTCTCCTTCAGTGCTGTCATCGAGCGCGTCGGAAGCTTGCAGTGAAAATAGTCTTCACTCGAGTGGATCGCGGTCTCAGGTACCAAGCAAGCATTCATCTCGTCCTCAAACGGCCAGCAAAGATCCCAGTCATCGTCAGACCACGGATCCAGACTCAGGCGAGCACGTAGGAGTACCAACTGATGATGACAACCAAGATGCGTCGGAACTGTCCAGACCGCAATCTTCTAAGACGCGTCATTCTTCTACTCCCGTTACCCGTTGGGTGATTGCCCCCCATGCGAGAGTAAATGTGCTGGTCCAATTTGCTTCGGCTGAGGTTGGGAATTTTGACTGCAGTCTGGGGTTTGAGATTGCAGGAGTTCGTCGTGAGTTTACCCTTTTTGGCCGTGGAGTTTGCGGTGTGCCGACTATCAACAGTGACCCAAGAAACGTGTTCATGCACCGCGTCAAGAGCCGTCCCGAAGGTGGCTTTGTTCACAAGAAATTTGTGATTTCAAGGAATCAGTTTGAGTTTGGACCGCTAATTATTGCAAACCAAGCAGTGAAGACCCCGGAAACCGAGCGAGAATTCACCGAGTGGCAGAAAACAAGTCCAAACAATGTCGAGGTGTTTCGCATGTCCAACAGCAGTAAGTTCCCCATCTATCTCGAGTTTGGAATGGAAAAGCAGGACGACAGTGCGTTCGCTGTATTTCCTCCGATACTCGAGATCAAAGAGGGTGATACGAAAGAAGTGAAAGTTTGGGCGAACCCGTCAGAGCATGGTCTGCATGAAAATGCTTTAATATGTTGTGTTAGTGACAATCCAGAGCCCGTAGAGTTCCAGGTTAGTTGTTACGGGTGTACACCTGAGTTAAAGCTGCGTGGGCCGTGGGAACAGCCCGCAGCAGCGAGTACATCCGAACGAGAAGATCAACAGCATGCTCCAGAGCCGGACGAGATGGTAGCAAATATTGCTCCCATGTCTTCTCGATCCAGTGTCCCAGGCAGCGCACCGGTCTCCTCCCGATCAAATGCACCCGTTGTGGAGCAACCCCTTGCACTACCTCACTCGCCACAGCAACCCGTATTGGATTTCGAGCAGATTCTTTTAAAACGTCAAGACGAGAAGACATTTTACATCGAGAATACGTCACCGGTTGCAGTCACCTGGCGCTTACTTAGCGAGGGCTTACCAGCCGATTTTCGGATATTCCCGCTCGAAGGCGCAATCAAGCCTCTGCAGAAGGTCCCGGTGGTAGTTTTGTTCTCAGCAACGATGGAGGCTGTTCATGAATTGCCTCTCCGGATTGAATTTTCTGATGCTGAGAGTGCCTTCCAAATGAAGGATCGAAACCGGACACTTGAGCTCATTTTGAGAGGGGAAGCCTACAAGATTGATGTACGTTCTTTTGACAACGAAGCAGGTGAACTACCGAATCAAGCGGCAACAGGAACTGCTGGGAATGCACGTACCGTTGCCGGCGATGGCAGTTTGGATTTTGGCCTCGTTCGGGTTGGAGAGAGGCATGTGCGTTCTTTTAACATTCGAAACAGAGGCAAGTACAGTGTGAAGTATATCATCGCCATTAGAAGTGCTGTAACGCGAGAGTACTTTACTATCGAGCCAAACGAGATGATCCTCGAGCCGGGGCAGTCATCATCGGTGAACGTTGCCTTCACGTCCAAAAGCGAAGTAACACTTCGTGACTGCAAAGACATCAAGTGCACTATCATTGAAATGCTTTCTAGGGAAGCGTGCCGTGAGTTCCATGTTTATACGAGTGCGCGATCTGTCTTCAGCAAGTTCCGACTGCAACCAAACCGTGGAATCAACTTTGGTCCACACACGTACAATGATCCAGCACAAACCAAACGAATCGAGATACGAAACGATGGCGAGTTTCAATTCAAATTCCGTGTCCAAGCATTTGGATCAGCTACAGCAAGCGAGAAGAAAAACATTCTGATGATTGATACACCGCTGTCTCCTTCCACGCTAACCTTGGGGCAGTTTGCAATTTCTCCGGACTGCGGTACGGTCGATCCGGGCGTTACAATGGGGTTGGATGTCAGTTTTCAACCGAAGGAGTGCGCAATATACTGTGAGACGCTTCGAATTGAGATATCTGGCCGCAACACGGATGATGCAGCGGAAACAAACTTGCTGCTCTACGAGGTAGTGGGTGAAAGCTGCTATCCAGGCATCAGCACTACCGATTACGAGAGTATTTTTGAGGAGCAAACTGTCGTTCGATCATTAGGAGTTGAGTCAGCCATGTCAACGCTTCGAAACGGGTCATTTCCTGGTAGCATCCTAGCAGTTACCTTCGCGGAGAAGGAGAAAGTGTTTTCTTTTGGTCCATTGATTGCTGCTGCGAATTGGAAAGGCACGATGGAGCGATTTAAAATCTCCAATCCGATGAAAGTGAGCTGTACGGTGCAGTTTTCCATTGTTTCGGGTCCAAGCAGCAGCTCTGGAGCGCCAAGGACAGACGAATCCGAGGAGGGATCACAAGCGTTCACCGTACAACCTGCAGTGTGGGAGATCCCTCCCCTTGAGCACCGATTTGTGAGTGTTTACTTCCGTCCAACGACTATTGCGCTATTTCATGCCACATTTAGGGCGAAAGTTGATGATAGCCCCCCTCAAAGCAACGTGGTGGATAAGCTTCTTGAGTTCGAGATGCGCGGTGAAGGAACGATGCCATGCGTCACAGTTACTGAGCCAACCGGTAGAGACTCAACTGGTGCCTTGGTATTGGATTTTGGACGCGTGCGGACGTCCAAAGCTAAGGATATGCGGTTAGCACTACGCAATGATGGAGTTCTATCGGCTACTGTGCTATTTTCCATTCACGCAAACCCCAACTTCCTTTTTGCATTGGGTAATGGGTCTGTAGTGGTGCCACCAAAAGCCACCGAGACACTGACCTTGCAATTTCGGCCTCAGAAAGTGCACGAAGAGCCAACAGCATCACAACTCAAAATCACAGTGCAAAACAATCCGTTTGAAGAGACCACTTTTAAACTTTTCGGGACTGGATACCGAGAAGACTTGGTGTTTGAGGACTTGCCTCGTGGGCACGACGATGAACTTCACTTTGACGATATTCGCCTTCCTGAAGCCAACACCTCGGATGGTGCCAATGAAGCACGGCTTTCAAACGAATCCGCTCTTGTCGTCAAGGACACCAAGGTATTCTCGCTGTGCAACCAATCTTCTGACGTTGTGAGGTTCGAGTGGCCAAACGTGGCTCCTTTTAACTTTTCCCCTGGCGTCGGGCACCTAAGACCGAAGGCACACAAGTTAATTAGAGCGACATTTGAACCGGGATTGAATGGTGACATGGCCGTTTATCAGGCACACCGTGTCGCACTGCAGGCGCAGAGAATTTCGTACAAAAGTAGCTCGACAATTCAAAGCGATGAAAGCGGTTGGGATGAGTCCATTCAGACGATCTCTTTTGATGGGCAAGCGAGAACTGGTGGTGTTACAAAACAAGCTATAACGGAGCCTGAGTTCGAAGCAATTGGATCTCCTTCGGAAATTGCTTTAAATTGCTTTGCGGCTGCTGATGCCTTGTCATTTGAGTGCGACACAACATCAATCACTTTCCGGAGAACGTTCATGCTGCAGATATGTACACACAAAATCACCGTGCGCAACAAGAGCAAGATCCAGCTAGTGTACTCGTGCAAATGGGAGCAAGGCCTTCCTGGTCAATCAGACCCGGGTAGCTATCCACTAGTATCTGATGACAATTGCCCTTTTGAGGTGTCTCCTGGCACTGGTATCATAGGTGGAGAAGACGTACAAGTCTTCACCATTAAATTTTCTCCCATGGAGGTGGACGAATACTACTACTGGCTTTGCTTCGATATCCCCGATGCCCAAGGAGACAAAGTAACTGCAGTAAAGGTGGATGTCCGAGGTGGATCGCTTCGACCTGCATGCCATTTCGACGTCGAGAGAAGCGACTACGCACAATGGAGAGCCCCGAGCCTTGTCGGTCCCCACGGTGAGCTGGGTCCATTAGACCCTTCTGTGAAAGTGATCGAGATGGAGTCTCTTGGGGTTCGCGTACGGAACACGCGTCGATTTTACGTTGTTAATCCAACAAATGTTTCGTATGAATTTTCGTGGACACCGCAGGGGGAGATTAATCCATGTTTTCGATGTGCAACGCCTAAAGGCCTGATGCTCGCGGGGAAGCGCTGTGAGATGATATTTGAGTTCACTCCACAGCAACTCGAGCTCCAGGAAATGTTTTGGTACTTCAAAATTCCCCACTTCCAAGTTAATCAGCTGTTCCTGTTTGTGGGCACAACTACTGAGCCTCGAGTTGCGCTTGATCGCGGCAGCGTGAACTTTAACACATTGCTGATTGGAACGAAGACATCTCAGAGTATTGCGTTGGTGAACCAGGAGCACATTCCATTCAACTTTGTGTTTGACAAAACGTCTCTAGACTTTGCTGGGGAAGTCCCTGCACTAATAGCGCACCCACTAAGTGGCGTAATTCCGCCGAACAGCCGAACCTCGATCGAAATTGAGTTCATTCCGACGGAAGAAAAGTCCTACAGCTTCAACCTAAATTGTATTATTAAGCGTAAGCCGACGCGGTTGTCTCTGAACGTTAAAGGGGAGGGCTACAGTATTCATGACGCGCTAATACTGGTATCCGACGATCAAAATGAAAGCCGGGCATTAGTCCCTGGCCCTGGCAATGCTCTTGATTTTGGAGCCGTTAGGGTCAATGAGGAAGCCAATCGCTCTGTTGTGATCCACAACAGCGGGAAATTCAACTTTGATTTCAATTGGAGTGCGGCAAAACAGTCTGCAGCCTTCTCTATTGAGCCGATGCAAGGCACGATCAAAAAGAACGATAAGACTACATGCAAACTAATCTTTGCTCCAACAAAGCAAACATCTCTTGATGGAATGCAAGCGACTTGTACCGTTGCAGGATCCCGCAGTTATGTGGTAGCATTACAAGGCAACGCAGTTCCTCCAATGTTGCAGTTCTCGTTTACGTCTCATGACTTTGGCCCGTGCTTCATCGCAGAGAATGACTCCACTCCTATGGCAGAAACAGCTACGCTTACAGTGTTCAACATGGATCCTGAAAGTGGAGTTGATCTCGATTGTTTGTTCGAGAAGAAACCACACCTACGTGTGGATTTCCCTCCATCTGTGCTAGGGCCGCGAGAGACGGTTAATATCCCGATCGTGTTTACAGCTCGGCACGAAGTTGCGTATCTTGAAGTGGTTCCGTTCACCGTTAACGGTTCGTCTACTGTAAACATCAGCGTCCGTGGAGAAGGCGTGTTCCCTAAAGTGGAGTTGGTGAACTCGTCCATGCAGATGGTTGTCCTCGGAAATTTGCAGATTGGCCAGCAAACCTCTCGAACAGTCAAGCTCGCAAACCGCTCGAAGCGGAAGACAGCGGTAGAATGTGTGGACTCGCTGCAACCAGGCGTCGCATCGCTCGATGCGTTGGGTATCTCAGTCTTTCCTCAGCACGAAATCTCGCTCCGAGCCAAAGAGAGTGCCGACATTGAGTTCCGCTTTGCCCCGACACAACGCATCCCAAGCTTTCAGAAAGATGTACTTATTCGTGTGGGTGGAAACACAAAGAAGCTGCTAACGTTGTCGGGATGTTGTCAAGGCATTGAGGTGGTGTTGGAAACTGACACCCTTTCCTATGGAGCAGTCTGCTTGGGCAGTCAGCTAGTGAGAAAAGTACGCTTACAAAATCGCGGAGATGTTCCCACCAAGTTTCAATGGCACGTCCGCGAATTTGCCCCAGACTTCTTGGTTTCACCTTCGGAGGGTATGGTGGCACCAAACCAGCATAAAACAATTGAGGTGACCTTCAAGCCAGTCGCCGTGAATCCGGACATTCGCTACGATCGAGTTACATGCATGATCGAGGGAACTGCTCCCGCTACATTGACACTGGTGGGGTCGTGTGTTCCTCAGGCGACATCGTCCATCCAAGACATCAATTTTGATTCCCCGGTTCGTCAGGAGACTCACAAAACAATTGTGATTGACAACACGACAGGTTCTCCGTGGAATCTGTTCCCGGTTGTGCAAGGTGATCACTGGTCGTGCCCAGAGAATGTTTTAGTTCCAGCCCATGGCAAGGCTAACCTCGACGTGTTGTACTCTCCGTTGATCATGACGAAGCAAAACTCTCAGGAAGAAATCGACTCGCAACGCCCCGCAGTTCACAAAGGATCCGTTTTTCTCGCTATACCTGACGGGAGTGCGTTACTGTACAATGTATTTGGCAAGGCATCAGCTCCACTACCTGCTGCTGCGATCTCGCTCTCAACTGCTGCAAAGAAGACCTTGTCGATATCGATTCCGATCAAGAACTGGCTAAAGACACCTCAAGCTTTTGCTGTAGATATCCAAAAGCCACCAGAAAATGAGTCCGTCATCGTACAAGGGCCCTCGTCGATTCTGCTACACGCCAATTCGTCGCGCAACTACAACATGAAGTTCTTCTGCTACACTGAAGGAGCGGTGAGTTTAAGTGTCCTCTTGGTGAACCAAGAGAGTGGCGAGTACCTTGTACAAGACGTTCAAGTGGCTGTTTCAAAGGCTGTTGATGTGGACACGTTATACTTTGAGGCTCCTGTGCGACAATCAATTAGGAAGACAGTGGCCGTCGAAAACCCGTTCGACCGCCAGCGCCAGATCAACTTTGTGGACAAAGTTAACTGGTGGAAGTGCTCCAGCCCGTCTATCCGTGTGCGTCAATTAAGCGAGATCAGTGGACGATCAGAAGGAACCTATGAGATTGAGTACCGACCCACACTGCACTCCGAGTCACCCATCGAAGATCGACTAACCATTAGCTTCGTGGAGCTCGGCGAGTACACGTACAATCTGGTGCTAAGCACTCAATCTGTCGGTCCCGAACGCATCTTGTACTTCAAGGCACCCTTGGGTGGCTCTCAAACCCAAACCTTTACGTTCACAAGCTACGCTGACGCTGCAGCAGAACTATCATGCTCCGTCCAAGATCCAACGTCATTTGCCGTGGCAGGAATCTGCAGAGTGGAGGGGTCGTCTTCATGGGAAGGAAAACCTGAATCAATCCTTATCAAGTTCGAGCCTGAAGCGATCGGCGAGTTCCGAGATACACTTACACTCTTTTCACACAGTGTCGGCGAGTACAAGTGCACCCTTCAAGGATTGTCTGTGCCACCATTGCCCCAAGGCCCGTACGTGTTCTCAACTTCGAAAGACGTCGAGTTTAAAAACGTTTTCTCGACGCCGAAGGACTTCGAGGTCATGGTGGACAATCCTTGCTTTGTACTATCGACAACGTCGCTGTCAATACCTGCCAAGTCCTCTAAAACAATCACGGTGAAGGTGGAAAATGTTCCTATGCCAGCAAGAGGTGAAAAGTCAGCACAAAGTGGAGGAAGCGAGACAGGCAAGCTTTTCGTGTCGTGTCCTCAGCTGAAGGAGCTTCCACCGTGGGTGTACTACTTGGAGTCGACTACAACGTGAGCAGTACCTAGGTGCATTTACTCTTCCTACTTGATATAAAATAATTGTGTTTCCTCTCTTTGAGATACTAACTGAGCCATCAGAAGTTTCTCGAGGCCAGTCTCGATCCATTGCAAAGGGATGCACTTAAACCGCTCCTGGGTCAGTACTGCATCTGCGAGTTCTGCGATAGATCGGCTTTGCAAGTGACCTGAGGAAGGGCAATAACACGATTAGTCGGGGACCTACAGTCGTTCAACGATAGTTCTCACTAACACACCCTGTAGTAGCTGCAGAAGCGCTGGCTTCAACGCTGCCTCGAAACTCAGCAAAACGTGATGATCAGCCACATCGTCTTCCAAGAACAGGAGTCCTGCTCGCCGTAGCTTTCGGAAAACATATCGCAGCGCGTGAATTCGTTGGTTTTTGCTGGTTACTTCATCTCGCCCGCTCGCCTATCGCATAAAACCATCCCAGCGGAGGGAAATGAGTGCATGAACTCTCGTAGAGCGATTCTCTGCCGAAACTTTCAGAACTCACGTTTGTATCGCGCTCGGCTGCAGCGATGTGATCACTGAAAGTGATGCTAATCGCCTCCGTAACCCCGTTTGACCTCTGTTGAAGAAGAAAATACTCGAGCTTTTCCAGGAGCATGTTGTCATAAGGCTCGCAATCTTTTCGGGCGAGAAATTGCTGTTTGCTGCTGGGACTGATTGACAGGCAGAAGAACGCTTCGGTTGCAATGTCCTCCCATTGTGCGCCCCCACTAGAAGTAGCGTGTGCTGCGTGGGGGTCTCCTCTAGCAGCAGAGTAGTATCGATCCGAGAGCTCCATCACGTCCGTCCAGTGCAGCATTTCCTCGTTCGGGTCTTGCACCTTGGACACTCGAAGCACTCGAAGCTCGCGGGTCCTAAAAGGCACGAGACGACACCACGTGAGATCGCTGAAGAGGCTCGTGGGCTGCTCTGACTGACGCTTCGTGTGCGTCCCAGTTCCTGTCCATGTTGAGCTTCCCTCCCACGTGCACGAGGTCTCCCAGAGTCACTGGAGAACGGACGTCCTGCCCCCAGATCACAGCCTTGACGAGTGCAGTGCCGTCGTCCAGCAGGAGCTCCACTTGCAGCACGTTAGAGAGGCCACAGCAGCCAATGGAAACGCGGGAGACGCACCGCGATCCGCCCGCTCCACGACGGAAACGACGACGCCGCTGCACTGCGCCTTGGTCAGCAGCCGCGACCGCCAGAGGCCCGCGCTCTTCCACCGCCACGCGTGACTCGACGGAAGCCCCTCGAACTCGCCCAACTCGCAGCTCAGCTGGACCCCCAAGAGCCTCACGAAGCTCTACGCACACACAGAAGGGAGACGTGAGAATGCACAAGTGGCACCCAGCGACGTAGCCAGTTAATTAGTACCCACGTGAGCGGGTCCTTCCCCAGCTCCCGCATCAGATTTGCTACCGAATACGTATGCCCCACTGTTTATTAATAGCGTCTTTTGTTGCAAGGCTTTACCCTAGCATCCCTCGAGCTCAGGGCTCGAAGAGCAATGCAGATACCGCTGAGCCTTTTGAACAGTGCCACTTATGCAAGTTCATAGAGGCTATAAACTGTACGAAGGATATGTGATATTGCAGGTTTGGATTTGCAGTTTATCGCTTAGGTCAACACATATCCGTCGTTCCGGAGGAATATGCTCCTGCTCCATTTGCTGGAGAAATTCCTCTAGGCACTCTTCGAGCTCCGGGTACCGCAGGTTCAGCGCGTGGCCTTTGGGAGTCTTCGCCGTGTGGAGTTTGCGCTCAATGTCTTCTGCCTTGCGGAGATAGTTGACAGGGAGGGTGGGGGCGACCGAGAGAAGGTAGACTGGGCCCAACGTACGAGCTTCGAGAGCGAAGGGGTCGGACGTGTACGACGGTACTCGAGGACGATGTCCCATTTCTGCTTGACTGTCATCCACTTGCCCTTGGTTCACTTGGTTGTTGCACGCATGTCGATCGTCCGCTGCGACGGTATTTGAATTCTGGGCGGGAGTTTTGAATCTCGATCTGAGTGCGACGTGGGTACGCGGTACCCTTTCTAAACGAATATGTCGAATCTAACAATTAGCAAAGGGTATCCGTTGATCGTGTGTTCAAAAGGCTCAGCGGTATCTGTATTGGGAGCACAAAATCCCCGCTCTCTCAACTAAGTACGACGCAAACGAGCTCAATATGAGGACACTCAATTGGTTAATAATCTAGATTTTTCAGCTGACATTGCGAGCGATGCAAGCCTTCATAAGTCCATTGCAAGCTCCACCACAACGTGTATGTAACGGGGTACACCGATGTGTACCCAAAGTTACATAAAGAGTGACGGATGTCACTCTTCAGTGTCCATTGTACAGGTACTCCGTTCCCGGAAGTGGGAGCACCGGCAGAGGTATGGGAACTCGCAGCACGCTCGAAACCGGCATCATTCCTCCAGCTGCTCCGAACTTTCGACCGTCCGCACGAAATCATGCAGTACATGCCTCCAAAGGCGATTGTGGCTTTGACAACGACCTGGCAAGAAGAGTGTTGGTTCGCGTCAATAGCGGCTGGGCAGCTGGATGAGACATTGAGTCCGAAACGAGTGCGGCGACTGGCGGTATGGGGTCGTCGGGTGGAGGGAATGCCAGACCAACGGACACGAATGGCGATCATCAATAGCACAGAAGAGTGGGGTGTAGAGCAGAGCGAAAAGTATGGCCGAGACGCTATAATGCATTTGTGTGCCCCGCAGAGGACACTAAAGATGGGTCACCGCCTTCTCTGTGCAAGTATCTATGCGGAGAAGATTGCAAGCCTCGTCGGTTCGCAGTGTCAGGATACAGACTCTGTGGCGGATCATCTCACGCGACATCTTCAGGCCCTGAAGACCCTTCTAGAGTACCATCATAGCTTTCTTGCTCAAGACAAGGTTCAATCTGTTCTATGGGATCAAATAGGACAGTATATGGAATCAGCGGTGGATGACGGTGCCAGGCATCATCCTTCTCAGGACGAGGAATCACCACATCAGCATCAGTACGAAGGTCACCTCCATGTCCACTATGGCTAAGGTCGCTTACGACTCGGAGCTTCTGGAAATGGATGCGTACGGCCGCTATGCGCGTTTGATGCTGACAGATTTCCACACGGGTAAAGAGAAGGACTTGAAACCAGTAGCGAACACCTCGAACATACGGGTCGTGACTCAAAACGTAAGAGGTTTCCGAGACAGAGATCGGTGGGAATGGTTATCGGCGTGGAGAAACATTCCCCGGGCAGAACGACCAGCGGTAATTTTGCTACAAGAAACACATATTAGTTCGCGTGTTGAACAACAAGAAATGGAGAAGAGGTGGAACTGGATGTGGAGCCATCCGAAAGGGGAGCAGTCTTTGTCGTATTGGAGCGTAATTAGCTCCAAACACGGAGGCGTAGCGATCTTGGTTTTCCCCGAGTACAAGCACGCAGTCTTACCCTGGAACACACATCTGTGGTCCCCACGAGCGATGGGAATTCAATTCAAGGATATGCACATCCTGAACGTTTACGCGCCAGCGTCCGCCAAACCAGATTGAGAGAAGTTTTTCAAAGATCTGATGACATGGCAGCTCGCCACGGTGGAGTATCCGATCATTGCAGGCGATTTCAATTGCGTTGAGACCCCGCTACTAGACAGGCTCGGTGGAGTTAGGCCAGAACGGACGGAGAGCGAAACGTTATCGCGCCTTGTGCGTACAGCCAACGTTGTGGATGCCCGAGTTCTGCTAGGATCCGCGCTCGAGGATTTGGAGTTAAGTCCAATAGAGCACTTTACCTACTGGCGAGGGGAATCAGCCAGTAGAATAGAGCGCTTTTACATTCCGGAGCGACGGAGCTCCTGGCTTCAGTGGCTCCAAGTTCAGCTCCCACCACTTCGGTCGGATCATGACGCGGTCACTTTGCATTTGAGGGATCCTGCGGCAAGTGATAAACGAAAACTTGTACGAAGAGCAGTGTACCCATTACGAGGAGCGCGTAAGGAACAGCTCATCGACGAATTACTTCTGGAGATCAATGGTCAGCCGCCTTCGCCTGGCGACCCAGGTGCCTCAAGCTGGGATACCTGGATTAAGCAGTGCAAAAACCCATCAAAATGGTGACCCGCCGGGATGCAAGGCGACGGAAAGGCAAAGCTGCTAAACTCCAACGGCAGTTGCGGGAAAACGCGACCACGCGAACCCAGCTTCTCCATGCAATGGTTGAAGACATACGCCAACGCAACACAGCCCGTATTGGGGAAGGTCTCGAGCGGACCCCGGCGGATGTGCGGTGGCTTTTCAAGCGAACGTCAGTGTGGGAACGCGATCAAACCGTCTCGCAAATCAACCCACCACCGGGTATGTTGTTTGAGAAGAAAAAATCTATCCCGGAACGTTTCTCAAAAGTTTGGGCGCGGATCATGGGAAAGCGTCACAGTGCGCTGAACCGGCAGGAAATGGCGGCGGCGGTGCAGAAAATTGCCACCATTCCCGAGGAACGTCGAGTACGAGAGGAAGACAACCGGCAATTAATGGCATCAATCACAGAAGACGATCTGCTACTCGCGGTGAAAGACCTACAGCGCAATAAAGCAGCAGGGGCGGATGGTCTGAACAATGACTTCTATCTTGACCTGGCAGGGGCCATGGTGCCGAGGCTAGTCCAAGTCTGCAACGATCTACTGCAAGGAGGCAAGCCGCCGGAGTCATTTCTGCAAGCCATCATTGTCCCATTGCGGAAGAAGGGGGACTCGGATAACGCTCTAGACTACAGGCCAATATCGCTACTGCAAACAAGCTACAAGCTCTTTGCAAAACTTTTAGCGACACGGTTGCAACGCTTTCTAGGCCGGCTCATCGGCCATACACAGCAAGGGTTTGTGCACGACCGTCAAATGGACCGATCAGTCGTCATGATGCTTGCGCAGTTGGAAACAGTTATCTGCGACTCGGTGAGCGCCGCGGACAGCTCGGGCATTTTCTTACTGGACTTCGCTAAAGCGTACGATACTGTAGACAGGTTGTACCTGCTCGAGATTCTACGCCAGTTTGGTTTCGCGCCTGCTTTTGTGGAGTTAATGGAACGACTACATGACACCACCACGGCTCAATTCCTCGTCAATGGGGAGCTGTCGAAGTCCTTTGGGGTGAAGTCCGGCATTAGGCAGGGTTGTCCTCTTGCCCCACTCCTGTTTATACTCGCCGCGGAAATACTGGCATTAGCGCTGGAACAGGACAAGCAAATTCAAGGTTTGGAGGTCCCCGGATCGCCATCGCCACAGAGGCACAAATTTTCCGCGTTCGTAGATGATTCGACTATATTCCTAAAGAAAAGCAGCCAATTGCCCCGAGCGATGTCCATTGTGCGCGAATTTGGGAGGATCTCCGGTCTTCAGGTCCAACCGACCAAAAGCAAATACATCTTCCTCAACAAGGCGATCCAGGAAAAGATGTGGAGCGGTATCCCGGTAATACCTGCAGGTCACACTGTGCGTTATCTTGGATACGAAGTCGGTCTCGGCGATTTACAAAAGATTAATTGGGCCACCAGAATGCGGAGTATCCGCCGAAGAATGGTCACAGCAGCAACAGCAGCGACCACAGTGCGGGACAGAGTTGAATTGTTCAACGCAGTCGTCCTCCCGGCAGTTCTGTTTACGGCTAAAATATTCCCGCCAACACAGGACGTTCGACAACAGCTCATAAATCTGCAAAAGCAGTATGTGTGGCACAGTCAGCTCACGGATGACCGCAGCCAGCATAAGATGTCTCCGGCATTGATTTTCACGCCACGAGAAGCAGGGGGCTTGGCTTGATTGCAATCGCAGTAGCCATTCAGGCGCAACGAATTAAAACGGCTATGCGGTGGCTAATTGGACGGCGGGATGCGTACCGAGACGCCTGGTGTGTTTGGATGGGTCTAGCTGGGTCGGACCCAGCGGTGACACCTCGAGGGCGGAAGCAACGAACGACTCCAGATTACTGGGCGCGAAGAAGACGTCAACTCCAAGCTGAACTCGGAGCGCACTTGTCTCCCTCGTCCGCTGAGTTGGAGGAGCGGCAAGATATTATATCCAGACACCTCCCGAGGCTGGGGGCGCAGGCAGCGGCGGGAGCCCGCAGTTCTATCGCACAGCCCCAGTCAATGGAGAAAGTGACAGTCTCCGTAAATTTAGAGCTTACCGAACAGCCACGGCTTCCACCGCCAGAGATTCGCGCATTTTGGGGGACATTCGCCTGGGTTGACAACCCGTGGTTGCCGGACAGCAATGCGCCCACGCTTTCACGACGCAAATATGACCGCATCGAGGTCACATCCATCGCCAAGCTTGAGATAACTCGCACAGGCATGACAACTTACACTATGCGTGCTCCGACAGCAGCCCAATATGTCGAGGGACATACCATCGTGAAACTCGAACGATGGCTGATCGCCATTATGCCTAGCTCGTCACGACTCCAAGTAGGGGAACAGCTAGGGCAGCGGCCCCAACTCCAGCTCCGCTGGCCACCCAAACTGACACAGACATACACATGGACAGTGGTTTCCAGCGCAACCATTACGGGGAAATCGGCGGATAGTTCGGCAACGATCACCTTGCAGCAGCAGGCGAATGGCATTTATTGGGACGTAGTTACAGCCCATAACGCTCGTAAGGATGCCAATCGACTGAGGAAACAACCAGGGGGAATCGTATTTCGCGCCAACCCGCAGATACACGGAGCTCCCTGGGAGGTGAAGGCGGCGAAGGCAAACAGGCACGTGCTCCAGGAGTTGAAGAAACAACCGATGGCCAAGCTACGCAAGACGGCCAGTCCGAAACTCGAGCAGGTCGTCAAGAAGTTGCAAACGCGAGCGACATCTGATGCTTGGCTGAGTGGGCAACAGAGTCAATCGCCGCGACAGCTCTCGGCGCATCGTCATACACTCACGAACTACCAGGTCTGGGTAACTTACCGAATGGCGACGGAACAACTTAATCTCTACTGTGACGGCAATGCGGAGGAAAAAACCTGCCCCCAAGACCAAGCGTGTAGTGATACCAAGATTACCGCTACCCATATAGCTTGGGCATGCCAGAGGGCGCAAGCATTGTGGAGGAGGTGGATTGAGCATTGGTTGGGTCACGAGCTCCCACTAAATGGACTCGAAGAATTCAAGAGCTACGCCTCAGCGCGCGTCGCGCCTCCGATAGGCACATGTTTGAAGGAGCGAATGATGGAAAGGTACGGCAAATGGAGTGACGAACATGCAGCAGTGTTGAGGCGCATGTGGTGGGCGACGTGTAGCATAGGATTCGCATTGCTATGGCAAATTCGAAATCAAGTAGTGCATGAAGGTAAGGTGTGGACTGCTCCACAGCAATTGGAGTTCGTGTGGAGCAGTTTGCTCAGGCAACTGACCGCAGTAGCAAAACATGAACGCAACCAGCCTAAGACAAGCACTCAAGGCCTCCAGTTGCAACTCAGTCTGGATTGCCTTGTCGGGGGAGTTGTGGAGACCGCTTCTTCCGATTGTCCACCTGGTCCGGCCCCCTGGCTCAAACAAAAGCAGCTCAATCTCACCAAGCGACTGCGTCTTTATCAGGAAGCTATTAACAAAGGTTAAATAGACTACCTTCTCTCTCTCTCCATTGTACAGGTACAGGTTGGCTGTGAGCCAACCACTGGACGTTCGTATAGCTTTTACTATAGATGACTTAGCGTTTGTATGGATCAAGCTTAGTTCACCTATAAAATATATTCAGTCTTTAACCTACCGTCTAAGTGGCAGTCCATTCCCTTAGGCCGGGAACCGTGAACCGTTGTTCACTGAGAGCTTACGCTCTCGAAGCACTTTCTCTGTGCAAGGTGCTGTGTGACCCGTCACACTTGGTAGCACTTGTAGTCAATCTCGCGCCTACGCGGGTAGATTGAACTACCTGAATCCTCTGTGGTCTCAACGCGTTAGCCACGATGGACCGAAGTGAGTTTCCTCACTTGAACAACTCGCAGTTCGAGTCCGTTCGACAGATTGGAGGTATCTTTGGAAGAGATATCCTCCGGGGTTTGGCGTCGGTGACGCCAGCCGAACAAGTCGAACGAGTGAACGAATCGACGCGTATGAGCGCGAGCTCATTGCGCATGCGCAGGGAAATCTGCAGGCCTCTGTGGCCGAGTCGAAGCCGGTCCAGCCTAAGCCTTTGCGGCTGGCTGTACCCGCGTTCGACGGGAAGGAAGGCAAAAACCTTCACTTCTGGATCCGTGAAGTTGAGATCGCCATGAGGGCGGGTCTCATCGCGGATGAGGGACTTCGTGTCGCCTTTGCACTGTCCAACCTTGGCGGTCGTGCCAAGAATTGGGCGTACACGCTGGAGACGACGTCTCCTGGATGCTTTGCATCGTGGGCACAGTTGTGCGAGCGGCTTCGTACTGCTTTTCTCCCGACAAACGATGCGTTCCACCAGCGCTCACGTTTCCTTGCCTGCAAGCAAGGGAAACGTGAGCTGTACGAGTACGTACAAGAGATGCGCACGTTGGCATCCTCGCTGATGGGGAACCCCCTCGCTGAAGATGTCAAGACGACGGTCTTCATGGACGGCCTGAAGGTCCGTCCCGCACGCACGCAACTGTTCCGCGTGCATGCATCCACTATGGAGGAGGCGATTAAGCTCGCCCTCCAGGAAGAGTACAGCCATAAGCAGGCTGGTACCCCAGTTGTTGCGCACGACGGCGTTGCAAACAACGAGCCAGAGCCCATGGACTTGAGCTCTGCTAAGCTGGGCTCGGTCCGCTGCTATAAATGCGGCGGACTAGGACACTACCAACGTGTATGTCCTTCTGCTGGGGTGTGGAAACACCCGTCCCCGAGGCCTTGAGGGCCTAGCGGCCGTTGGAACAAGCCGCGGTCGGGTGGCCAAAGCGACTCCGACCACCAATAGTGGCGGGGTGCCCCAATGGGGAAGACCCGAGTCTTCGTGACGGGTGCGCGGGTGGCGCGCACCGCGGAGGCTTAGACCACGAGAGACTTTGTCTCTCGGTAGTGAAGGGCAACGCTGGGTTGCTGGCAGTACACGCGAGTGTACGGGGATGCGAACATCCCTGGGAAGTTTTTAATATCCGAGGCGTCGAGTGATCTCGAACGCCTCCGGAGGGATTGCCAACTCTCTGTGTGAGAGCGAAGGCAATGGTCTGCATGGACCTGGCTGTCAGGTTCGATCCCCTGAACAGCCTCGAGTTGTACGTCGTCGTGAACACGTACGACTTGGTACTGGGCGTACCGTGCCACGAGATGCACGGGCCCTGGGTTGGCTGGCGCGGCAACGCCATAGGGGCTAGACGGCCCGCAGCTTCTGGCAGAGCATTGTTGAGTAATGTTCCCACCTCCATCAGAA
Source organism: Phytophthora foliorum (assembly GCA_024679135.1). NCBI lineage: Eukaryota > Oomycota > Peronosporomycetes > Peronosporales > Peronosporaceae > Phytophthora > Phytophthora foliorum. Next base: position 219 of record JAHWLE010000390.1, on the reverse strand, counting down.
GCTGGGGCTCATGCCGAAGCCGAGTCGGGAACGACTCCGAGGAATTGGTTGCAGCGTATGCTGCAACAAGTGTTGAGACACCGTCCACTGCGGGCAATGGGCCGCCACAGGCAATGCCGGTGGACAGGACTTCGAGTCCAGTGAGGGGAGCTGCAACGCCAGCAGCATCCACCGCTCAAGATCGTGGCGCCGTACGGGCCTCGGCTGTGACAGCGCCAG
>JAHWLE010000389.1:0-24419 GCA_024679135.1 Phytophthora foliorum | reverse complement strand
ACGTGCGCGGCCGAGACCGAGTCCGACTCGGACAACGAGAGCGACGCCGGACGCGGCAGCGCAGGACGCACCGCGTCGTCACCGGCCGCTTTTGGGTCGACTGGAAATGGGTCCGAGGACCCAAATACGGAATGGACCCATTCGCTGTCGCTGCTGGAGCTCACCAAGCACTCGCACGACCCGCTTAAGGCCTCCCAGGCGCTGCACAACGCAGAGGCGCTGCGGCAGGCGCCGGCGCTCGACAACGTCTTCTGCAGCTGCTACGACGTGGACACGGTGCTCTCCACGGTGCAACGGCGGGAAAAAGGTCATTTTTCCCCCGTGCAGAAGCTGCTGCTCGAGTTCGAGTCTATTAAACAGGTTTTCGCCTTGGCCACGTCTTTTAGTGCACTGGACCCAATTTTTGGACAACTGGGAGATGATGAGGACCCAAATGCACCCAAACAAGAACAAAATCCGGATAAATATCGCCAGTCGTACGTGGCCACGGAGATTATCCTGAGATTTTATCTGAAAGCCATGGCCTGGTACGGAGAACCCAAGCAGGACCCGGACGTGCAGCGGAGGTCTCAGGAAAGTGGGGAAAATACGGCAGATTGTAGTGTGCAGGATGCAGGACAGGACGCAGGACCGAGGGTCAAGTTGGAAGGACTGGCGGTTTCGTCGACGCAAACGACCAACATGACAACGATGATGGACTTCCGGAGCAATGCATCGACTAGAAAAATGGCGAGAATTCAGCGGCTGCGAGCGAGCATGAGGTTCGAAAGCTCGGGCAGCAGCATTTCGGACTTTAGTTTGAGTGGCGAGGAAGATGAGGATCTTCTGGAAGATCCGGCCACGCGTGGATACTTGCTGCGACTCGAGGATTTGACGGCGAACGAGTGGAAACGGATTTTTGCAGGCTTGTTTCGATTTCTGTGGCGAATGCCAACGGTGGGCGGCGACGAAAGTGATGACGGCGGTGCTGCAGATGAAGAGGTCGAGGTGGACAGCGTCTTGGTCGCCAATATGTGCCGCATTACCAAGAATTTTGTGACGTTTCCGGCAGTGCACAGGTTGATTTGCGATGAAAATGTGGATGAGGAAAAAGAGTGGCTGCTGTCGCGACTTGCAGCGCATGCATACAACCCAGACATCGCGTCATTGGTGCACGGCCTTATCCATCTGTCTGTCCGCCGAGGTTTCTCCTATTTCCCTATCATACGCTGTCTCGTTCAGCGGATTGTGGAGCAGGTACCGACTCGTCCAGCGCGATCAATGTCCTCTGTGTCTTCTACGTCGACGGTCTCGTCTACTTCGTCAGCGTCTCCACGGTCGTCGTTGGGTGGATCACCAACTTTATCGCCATCTTCGTTTTTCTCTTCCAAGGCAGCGCCTCTTTCGCCGTCATTGTTCACCGCAAACTCGACATCAACTGTACATTCGAGAATAAGTGGTTGCGCAGAGATCTTATTGAAGATCTTAAAAGAGGAATTTCCCAACACTTTTCGGTACTACATTCAGACGAAGATTCAGCTCTCATCTTTTGAGAGTGTTGGGCCCTTTGAGCGGGAGCTTTTCCCCCCGAGAACAGCCCCAAGTGACCCAGCAATGCACCAGAAACTGAAGTGCGCGGTGCTAGCTGCTTTAACAGAGAAACCTAACGTTCTTGTGCGTCTGGCGGAACTGGGACTGGCCGAACTCCGATTTTTGGATGCGTACCATGCAAACGGCGCGTGTATCCCAAGAGTCCTCGTCATCGATATTCTACGTCGTTCTATTGAGTGTTGCATGCATGACCCGAAGCAATTGGAAACATTTGTCGCGCCGATTCATCTTGTCTTGGACACGGTTTGCGCGTCTATCAACTATCACCAGCATCTATCTACGATATCCGAATTTGCCGCGCGCGATTGTTTCAGTGATAGCGAAGATGATGATACTGGCAGCGGAGAGGATTTTGAGTTGTCAGTCCCGTTAAATGAAATCGCTAGCCCGACCAAACCCGTACAGCGTGATGCATCGCCTGGAAGGAGTACTTTGTATTTAGGAATCACGCCTCCAGCACTCAGTTACTCACCGAGATCAGGGAAGACTGTGGTCAACCACCGGCCATTGGCGTCAACTTTGCTCGTGATGCATGTGGTGGAATTGCTGGATCTTGTTATCCGAATGTCAAACGACCGCATCGACAACCGGTTAACCCAGTTGGATCTAGCTACATCGCTGATCGATATTTTTGAGAAGTTTCCAAGGGCCAGCATATTGCACTGTCGACTAGTCAAGCTGTACCTGAACTTGTTAAACCGGCCTACATCAAATGGGCGCGTGAACAACCCGCTCCTGCGCAGTGTTTTCCGCTCCCCGGACTCCATTTTGGAGTTCATTTTGCACAAGCTCAACAAGAGCAGTTCGGCTCACATTTACGATGCTCATTTGGCGATTATTGGTGTAAAAATTGCGAAGATTTGCAGCTCGCCCACTCTCCAGCAGGAACTGATTCGCCAATTTTGCAACAATATGGAGGGGTGGAACGACTTTGCTTCATCACTGGTCGCTTCACACTACCAGCATATGGACGCACTGGATGATTCACTGCTTGGGCTGCAAGTTGTCACAGGTGGAACGCGAAATGGAGCTCCGCGAAGGCGAAACACTAGCGAAGACGAAGTTGATTCTGGTTTCCCACTTGCTCGACCGTCCTCTTCTGCTAGCGAGTACCTGTCACGAGAGCTGGAGCCATTTCGACGGTTGCCGATGGAGAAAGAAGGATTCGGCTCATCACAAAACTTGGCTAGAGGAAATGAAGCAGTTCACCCGAGCGATATGTTCCAAAGCCGGTCACAGAGCAAATTCCCTGAATCCATTATCGATATTCTTAGGTCAGACGAATCTACATCATTTGATGTAGAGGAAGACGACTTTTTTGTGAGTGGTTACGCTTACCAAAAGCGTTCGAAGTGGATAAAGGTGCACCTAAAGTTTGAGAAGGCTACATGCCAGCTTACTCTGCAGGATGCAACAGCTGCGCCCCCCGGATCACCGAGAAATGGTGGGCAGAAAGCGACTTCTCCGTCCAAGGCATCCATGCTAAAGCAATTTCTGATGGCACAAAAGCAAACCTGGACATCTCGGCCCAAGAAGCTGGTTGTGTGCAATGCTCGGAAATGGATTGCGTTCGGCCGTAGTCTGAAAAAGCCAGATCGGGGTGCATTTGGCTTCCAAGTTGAGGTATTTGATGGCCACCGTGAGGAAGACGAAACCTTGACATTCGTCACACGGCCAGACGCGACGAGGATGCGGTGGTTTGAGGCTATGCAGGGCGCTGTCACTAGAACAAGGACGTCGCGGAACAGCTTCAGCGATATTGATGAAGCTGCTAATATGTCACTGGTCGAATGCGTTGCAAAGAACGGGGGTGGTTCGTATCTGGTTGTTCCGGATATCAACTTGCTGGGGCCGATGACCTCCGCGAGCTTCTTCATCAAGTCCGAGGTGCCTGAGGAAATGCCATTCTGGGGAATATATCATGGTGATCTGGGCATCAGCAAGTACGCATCATTATTTAAACAGTGCCTGGATGTGGTCTCCGTCGAAGAGAAGAGCATTCAAGCAATCGGCTACTCGGTGATTGTGGAGTTCGACGCTACCTTTCGCAGATTGGAAACTATCGCTGATTTCGATGACTCGGAGCCGCCTTCAGTCAAGTGCGCCTGTACAGACACGTACTTGATCAGTGGCAACCAGCTCATTGGTTTAACGCGCACGATCGCTGACTCCGAGAAATTATTGCAGCTCCTCTGTGACGATGAATAGAGCGACACTGTTATTGAGTATTGTAAGTTGACTTTCCCGCTGTTGTATTCATTTGTAGTTTCTTGTGAGCCACGCGATGATTTCTCGGCGATCAAGTTGACCATCGCCGCTGGTGTCGAGCTCGCGAAACACTTCCGTGATCTGCTTGGCGGACAAAGCCATGCCGAGGTCGCCGCACAATCGTGCAAACTCGTCTTGGTCTATTTCGCCTGTTCCGTCGCGATCCATATCCTGGAAAAACAGCTCGAACCGTTCTTCGTCGGTCTTGTCAGTGCCGTAGCGTTCCCGCAGCTCTTCGTATATGCGACTGAGGAAGGCTGGTGGCTCCCACGTTGACTCTCCTGTTACGTTGTTCCAGTAATACTGTGCCACAAGGTTTCACACCCGGTTAGCACTCAAGGGAGAACAGAGAAATGCACCAAAGTCATCTTACCGTGTTGCCGTTTCCATCGTCGTAAGATTTCCAGGCGTCCGATGGGTCTTGAGTGTTATTGCTCGAACTCACTCCGTGAGAATTGGTATGGATTTTATCTTCGTCTGATCCGAGGAACTTTGGTTTTTCCCAAGTCGCTTCTCCTGTTCGAGAGTTGACGTAGTACGCGTATCCAGTGGCAGGATCAACTTTCATTTCAACAAGCGAGTGCAGAAAGTTGCGGAATTTTGTGCGTTCAATGCGAGCTCGGTAAATGCGCTGCAGCTTTGTAGCAGCAGCGGCGCGTTCTGGCCCAGTTGCGTTGCTCGCTGTACACTTAATCTGTGGGCGACCTGCGACTTGGTCAGCATTTTCGTGCAACTTTTTCAATGTCGAGTGAACCATGAACATCTCGGCTTCGGTCATGTCGGCCATCCAGTGGATCAGATTGCCTGTACGCTCGTCACCTGTACGAAATCGCACTGTCGATATCGCTGTTCCGAGAGTCTTACCCGATTCAGCTTTCAAGTGAGTGATTTGAAACGAGTGTGCGCTGTTGTATGGAAGCACGTTTTCGATCCCAGTGCCGTCCACGTAGCAATACTTCAGATGAGGCATGGAATAAATCTCCAGCGGCAGTGAGCCACGCAAGCTTGGATTGTTGCGCATCTTCAGCGTCGTCAGGAAGCGCAGCTGTGTGATTTCTGCTGGGAATACTCCCGTCAGTCCGTTCCCTGACAGATCGACGGCTACGACATGGTTGCGTTCCCATTTCACGCCGAACACAGCCGCAAAGTGCGATTGCATCGTGGTTGTTTTCGGAATCGGCATTGTGCCATTCTGGAGAGCTGCTGCAGCATCCAAGACTTTATCCCACCCAGTTTGCAGTGTCCATGTTGTTGCTCTTCCAGCACCATTTTTCAGTCGGCCTCCAGTTGCTCGAAACAGTGATGCCAACGTCAAGAGCTCAAGTTGACTCCTGGACAAGTAGATTTCGCTCGCATTCTTATGGTGGTGGTTATGCTCGCTTTGATCGGTCCCTGGAGGCATTTCAACAGTGCCCAACAATTGTATTTTATGCAATGAAGGAAGGTGGCACGCAGGAAAGAAGATAAGAACACTCGTAAAAATAGGGAGCTACATGTTGTTTCCACGCAAATAGTGACCGCATTTTAGGTGTTGCAGCGCTGGTGTTTCTCGACTAGAGATTTGTTGTCAGTACTTGTATTTACACTGCAGCGGACGAAGTTGGTTCGTTACTTGACTGAGCTTCCAGCGACAACTGCATCAATCGCATTCGCAACAACAAAAACATTAAGAATGTTGCAAAGAGGAAGTGCTGGAAGTAGGATAGTTTACCTTTGCCTGTAGACGCTGGCGACGTCGCTCCAACGCGCGTTGGAGACGTTGAGCGTGGTCTCCACTCATAGCATCCTGTTGATTGGTTCCTCGAAAGGCGTCCACAGCAAGTTGCTGGAGGTTTGGTGTTGTGCTTGACATCGCTGTTGTTGCATACTCGTCGACGAACACAGCATCTTTATCGTCTCGGTATGCGCAAAGCACCACAATCGGGTTGTTACCCCCTACAGCATGGAAGAAGTGAAGCCGATTAATCTCAGTAGGCCGGGCCGAGTGAACAGTGATGATCGTTACTTACCATAAGAGCAGAGTGCAGCCATATGAGTCGTAGGTGACCAGCTCACGTCTAGAACAGGGCAACCGTGAAAGAAGTGGGTACCCCACACACCGCGCTGAAGTTGCTGACCATGAAGGCTAGTGAAGAGCCGAGGAACGCCATCTTCAGAACCACTAATCACGAGCTTGCCGTCGGGGCTGAACGTGCTCTTCACTAGCAATGATTCACAAGCTACACCAGCGTAGCTTTTGTTCAGCAAGAGATAGGATCGCAGCTCATACTGGAAAATTGCGTTTGGTTGCGTGTGGACCAGCAAGTGAGCCTTTCGAGGATGCAGTTGGAGAGATGTAATGTTGGTTTGCCCCGTTCGTATCGTCTTGATGAGTTCATAGTCGCATATGCTCGACGCACTCGACGCACGGACCCATACCGTGATATCTCCCTTTGCGTCACCACAGAAAACCCGTCCGGACTTGGGATCTACACAGATGCTGTGAACTGCAACAGAGCTGACACGAACTGTTCCGTATTCAGGTTGACCATTTGGAACCGATGACTCCTTTCGGAAGCGCATGCAGCCATCCGAAGCGCCCGTGAGGACGATATCCCCGTTGCTACCTGGAAGAAATATAGCGCAATACACGAAGCAAGGAAAGTGGTGCCACTGGAACACCAGCGGTAGCAATCGAGTGCGACGAGCGACAGAAGCTCGTGGTGAAGCCTGAGGGCTGGAGGCATTCATCAAAGGGAGTTCCCATAACCGAACAGTACCATCCGATGATGCTGAGAGGATTCGAGATTGGCCGTTTGGGTTATTTGTCCATTCTAATGAATAGATCACCCCTCTATGACCTCGACCGACGGCGAATAGCTCTGCAGATGCCATTTGATACACTCGAACCACAAATTCTCCTAGTTCAGGGCTCACACTGGCAGCGAGATACTGACCGCATGGGCTGAAGCTTATAGCAGAACAACCCTTCTTTCCGGTAGGGAGCGAACATAGTACTCGTTGAGGAATCAAGCAGGGCTCAGAGGCGCTCCGTTTGCAAGGGGCAATGAGATCGAACAGATCACTTGATGTGGTGGCGGGAGGGGCAATTTTGCTTCCAGATTCAGCAGCATTAGGTGGTGGAGAAGCTTCAGTTGGTGGTTCTTGGTTATCCCCGACTCCGCTCTCTGGGTTAATATTTGGGTTGTTTGCCTCTTGCTCATCGTTCACAACAACATCGGTACCAGTGGTGGTTTCTCTTGTTTCAGGAATACCAGCTTGTCGTGGAGAAATGGCTGGGCTTGCAGCTTTCAATTGGACGTGCAGTGTAGTAGGAGCGGGGGCACGAGAGCGCTTTTGGTATTGAAGGAACACGGCGGGCACAGTAGGGTGATTTTTTCTCCAGCCCCATTGCAATTTCGCTTGGTAGCTATCCATCCAGGTCACTACCTGGTACTCGAACAACCGCACACGCAATCCACAGACATCGACAATTGGTGGCTTTTTCATCTTCTCACTCTCATTCGCATCTGGTACGTGCGGCAGCACGAATGTGCTCATGGTTGGGGTGCCCTTATTCGTAATGGCATGAAAGTATCCCCACGCGATTCGGCGATACTCCGGTGTAGATGTAGATCCAGGTGAATGACGATACTCATCGTCTTCGTCGTGAGTGCTGACAGACTCGAATCTTTTGCCTCGACGGAAGCGAGCCCCTTTCGTCGTCGGCTTCGTCTCCAAGATTTCAAACAGCAACACTGTTCGGGGATTCAACAAAGTAGGCATGTCAACTGAAACGTCCAGCGCTTGCTGCCATTCAAATGTATCTGAGGGACAAAGCTGGTGAGTCACACTCAGAACAACGAAAACGAAAACACAACGTACTCGAGCAATTGTTGTTCTTGTCAGGCGCAGCGCAGAACGTGGCCTCAGTTGTGATCTGTGCCGGACAAAGAGCTCTTCCCGTGCACCGGTCCACGATATGAACGCGCACCTGAGGGTGAGAGTAAGCCCCAAACGGGAGCTCGTCGGAGCGTTCAATAGTCACTTCAAGCTGACGTTGCTTCGGCACAGCCTTTAGTGCAGCCAGGCGAGCTTTTGTTTGTTTGGTGAGTAGTGGCAGGTGCATCTCACTGGTAGCCCCGTTCAGGGATCCAATGAAGCAGGAGGACGGCTGGCATGACAGCGGACAGGACGCAGGTGGGGCATCTTCGACTAGTGAAGCCGTTGAGTTCCGACTGCGCCACGACATGATGCTCGAACGCCGAGCTGTTGTCGTAGGACTCTGGTCATTATGGTGAGCTTCAGCACTTGCGTTCTTGGCATTATTGTCTCCTTTTCCACCACGCTTCGGCCACTGGAGAGATGTCGAGCGCGATCCGCTAGTACGACGACTGGATTTCTCACCTCTATTGCGGGGAGATGTCGTAGACTGTTGCGTATTCTCCTCTTCGGGCTTTAAAAGTGGGGATTCAGCCTGTGGACTGTGCGGTTGCTCCGACATTTCGGCTTCGAGACTTTGTCGTCTATGCTGCTTCATCAGAGACTTTTGCGGTCTTCCTTTGGCGCGAGGATTAGGACCCTTCTTCTTCGCAGACCCCATCGAGATTCCATCACCAGGACTGCTGAGCTCCAACGGCTTTTTCCCCATAGTCGGTTCACGAGAGCTTTGTCAAAATCACGAGTGAGTGACAACCTCGGCATTTTAGCAAAACCAACTCGACGGTCGAGCGAAACGTCCTGCGGTGCTCTGGGTCTAACCGTCGGGGGTTGCAGGTGATACATGGGACGGTGTCAACACCACACACCCAGGTTCACGCAGTATCACTGCCTTCATCTCAGCCCATAATCCTCGCTCTGTTCTCTTTGCTGGAACACACCACAGAAAGTTTTTGCTGAATGTCAGTTGCATCCCATGTTTCTCGGTTTCATCGTTAAACTCCTCAATGCTCTAAGCCGATCCCTCTTGCGCGACACTAAATCCTATGTGAGGGAGTGGCGATGACGGCGTGACACAACGAAGAATGAAAGCGCAGCGGGGAAGTCACGACAAAATCAACCTGCACAAGCAACAGCAATAGCCAAGCCAGTCAGCACACCAGAAGTGTCCTCTGCTCGATCCAAAGCAAATTTGGCAATACCATTTCGTGCACCTTGGGCCGCCGCTCGCTGTCCAGTCCTTCTGCGACCAAAAACGCCTTTGCCTCTGCAGCGCGCTCGACGACTGTTTCCCTGTAAGCCAAACTACAGGCACACAACGAATTAGCAACCGGTACAACAGAATCTCATTCACACTATATCAACACGTACTCGAGAGCCGGCGCAAAACCCGTCTTCTTGCAAGCAGGAGCGCCAAAAATGTAGCGGTACACCCTGAGTAGTAGTTTAATGTCGCTTCGAGACACTCCAGCACGACGCAAGCCGACAAGGTTCAGTCCCGCGAGCTTCGCGCGGTTCCCCACCACCAAGCCGTACGGTAGCACGTCACCATCCACTGCACTCTGTCCGCCCACCATAGCCAACGGACCCACGCTCACGTGCTGCTTGATACCAACCTGTCCACCGATGATAGCTCCGTCCCCAATTGACACGTGACCAGCAATGCACACGTTGTTCGAGACCACGACCCGTCTCCCCAACTGGGAATCGTGGGCCACGTGAGCGCCACACAGTAACCAGCAGTCATCACCCACGGACGTCGGAGCGTTCGAGTACGAAGTGCTGCCGTGCACCGTCACGTGTTCTCGAATGACACAATTGCTACCGACAGCCAGAGTCAAGTCTCTGGTCTCGTCCTGAGCAAACAACCGATGTTTTTTATCCTGCGGTTCTCCCCCCAAGCTTGCAAACGGATGGACCACGGTGCCAGTACCCACACGGGTCTTGCCGTCGATCACCACGTGACTCTGCAATCGAACATCAGCCTCCAGCACCACATCTGCACGGAAAATAACATTAGTGGTCAAATATCACAATAGGCATCATTAAAAAACAAAGTTACGGACCTGGTCCAATGACCGAGTACGGTCCTATCAGGACGTTGGGCCCCAGCTCCGCATTGGGGTGAACCACCGCCGTCGCGTGAACTTCTGGCACTCGGTCAATAGCTGCAGAAGCCTGAAAATCCTGCAATCTTCTCGAAATTTCACGTCTGTGTCCTGCAGAAACAGCATCCTGATGAGTGGCGTGGGCTACCAGCTGCTCCAATGCTTCAGCGGACACCGAGGACTGCGCCAAGCCAGGACGCTAGCGTGAATAACCCGAATAAAAATATCACAATAGCAGGCACAGGATCCCAACACGTACCAAGGCTCGACAGGACGCCCCAGAGACGCTGATGCCGTCCGAGGCCGTCGCCACGAAGCGCTGCCATCGGCCACGACTCAGCATCGCTACTATAATTGTAAAAAAATATCGCAAATTTTGTAGCCAATGACGATGCTTTGAAATTGTGATATTCGACTTGAGAATTTCCGCATACAGGTAGTTCATACGTACTGCTATTAGCTATGTTAGATATCAATGAATCTTCATGTCGATGAGATAGTGCATTGAAATGTGACTAATGCCGTGTTTTACACGGGGAAGCTCTGGATTTTTGTTATCGAATAGTCCAAATTAGGTCCTGCTACTTGATGCTTTGTCATAATGATGAAGCATCCTCTCGTCGTCTGCCGACGGATCCCAACGACAGTGAGCGACAGAGGAAGGACTGTATCAGTAAGTTGTTTTAGTGCTCCATGCTTGACTGTATAGCAGCAAAGCGTCTTTTGTTGCGACCTTACAGTGTAAGGCTTACCAACAGTGAGCTGCTTTGTTTGTCGAATGAAGGTTTCTGCCTGGCAGCTTCTTTTACTGCATAGTGGTAAAGTTCCCTGTCGTATAACCCACGAGGATACTACCTTCGTTTGACCCACTACCCACGAGGATGCTATCTTCGTTTGACCCACTGTCTTCGTGCAACATTTCTGGGTTATTGGGTTTTGATGTCTTCCCTAGTCGCTGCAGTCAACATTCACTTGGTTTTACTCAGTGTCATTAGGATATTCATTATTAAAACGCGGATATCCTCAATTTTGTATGTACTATATTTTATTGTGTATTACATATATGATACAATTATGTTATCTCACGGTGAATATGACCATAACGAGACCTCCAGATTGATTTTACATGTAATATAACAGGTATTATTTTGGTCACAGGTTTTTCAAAGGGACGCTATATCCAATTTTATTTTAGGTTACGTACCAGTATCAAAAGAAAAGATTATTTTGGGACTCTGGATCTAAAATCCAGTGAACTAGGAGTGGATGATGAGGTCTTGTGGCATGCCCCAGCATTTGAAACCTAGGAAATGCGCTGTGTAGCACAGCCCTTCGGTCTCAATGGCGTCGTAGCCCTCCATCGCCCACTCGCTACCGACGACACCGTGTATTGTGAACAGGACGCCTTGACGATGGACGTCGGCGTTGACATAGAGCATCGTGCCGCCGACCGAGTCCAGCCGCACGAACTCCTCCTTCTTTCCACGGAGGTCCCACATGTGCTTCACCCTCGAGCGGCCAGGCACAACCTCTCCATCTCGGACAGTACGACGCTCCCCCACCCACGCATTGAGGTCGTACTCGTACCAGTCGTCGGGCGGTGAGTTCGCGTGGTGCATTCGAATGCACATTGGCTCGACAATGTCGCGTCCGGCTGTGGAAAAGACCAGCTCATTAGGTTAGCACCAACACCTCTTTAACAAGTCGCAACAACTTACACTGAACCATCCTCCGCATCAAGTCTCCCGGAACGGTCTTGATATCGGCGTCGAGCCACACAACATGTTCGTGCCACGCCTGCATCGTCGCTAGCAGCGCATAGTTGCGGTACCGAGCGACCATTCGACGTCGGTTGTTTTGCAATGAGTCCGCGTGGCGATTCTCTCGAGTGAGCCCCTCTACAGCGAAGTCATTGCGAAAAATGACCGTGAGCTGCACGTACTCGTGGATGAACTGTACGAAGAGACTCTTGATCTTCCAGAACTCGTCCACGGACGAGGTGAGCATAGTGATGGAGATCTGCCCCATGGGGTAGTCGAATGACCGCACTAACTCGAAAAAATCGGTCACATTGCGGCCCGGTCCCCACGACTCGGCGTCGGTGAACACCACCATAAGCAACACAGAATCTCTCGCCGATTGTCGAACTTGGTCCAGAAGACGAGTGTTCTCCATACGGTAGTGGACCTGGTTCGGTCTTACCAAACTGGGGGAAAGTGCCGTCGGACTCTGCAAAGAGACCACTTGTCGTCCTCGCAGAGAACTCGACACTTGGATTGAGTGGAGCTTGGATCGGGGTCAACGGGTGCAGGACACTGCTTGGGGGAGGGATCAACGTCTCCGGAGTCTCAAGGACCATCAAGCGCAGCCTCGTGCACGAATGCATCACCAGAACAACCAACCCGAGACTGACGAGCGCTCCAACGCGCCAGATACTTGGTCGGCATATATAAACACCATCCACTTTCTCGCCTTGCCGCATTTTCATAAAGGTGTCGGCTGGAGGGGATTTCGATATGTGAGCCGTGTGCAACTACTGAAGCGAACCGACGAGCGGTTACCAGGAAGGACCGTCGGCAGGCCCAGGAAAGGCGGCTGCGGCATATCGCCCCATTCACTACCAATAACGTCGTGCACAGGGAATAACCTTGGCGATGGATGTGTGCACGCACGTAGAGCATACAAATGGTTTGGACTTGTCAGGAAGATTGTGGAAGTGTCTGGCGTTGAGCGGTTGTCCCACCCTAGTGAGCCATCTTGGTGAATAGGCCGCCGGAACGAGGCTGCTGCTGCCGTCGTTCCAAACGCCTAAGATTGATGCTCAAGTACGAGGATCCAAAACGTGCTCCAGCAAGATCAAGTAGAACCTGGGCGACAGCGAGGACCTCAACGGGGTCGAGAACATCTTTGTTAAGAACGTCGAGATGCTCTTCTACCCTCGCCGTGCCCTCGCGGGGCCAAGGGTATGCTAGTTTAAACTATTACTTCGAAGTAGGTACTTCTAGATGCCTTAGGTGTATGATCTCAACAATCGACAAATGTTCAAGTTTTGGGTTTGTAGTGCCAGGAACTTCCGATGATTCACGGCATTTCCAACGCCCCATATAATAATAATAAAACGAAATAAAGTAAACGACTTGTCCAACAAAAATGCCAGCGACGAGTATCAAAGTGTTGCCGCCGCGATGTTCCAGGCAAAACTGGCCAGCATGATCCCCATACACCCAAAAGCAACCACCACAATTGCGAGAGCCTCGGTAGGGCTGCGCTTCTTCAGAGCCTCCACCACCACCGCCAGCAATGCTGCACTTGCCAGACTCAGACTGCTGGCATGCACAATGCTGCTGACACCGCCCTCGTCGTTACCTGCAAGCGCCTCGGTTTCATCCACGTCGTCGTCAACGTCAAGAACGCATTGGGGTTCAGCAGCAGCATCGTTGTCCTCAACAGCAGCAGCAGCAGCTTTGCTGGCCCCTTCTTCACGTTCACATTGCAATTGAGTCACTTGCTGTTCAAGCTCTTCGATACGTAGATAAGACTCGAGTTCGCGTGTCTTGGCCATTTCCAGAGCATCGTCAAGGGTTTCACAGGTTGGGCATGCCGCGTCTGCCACCAGGAGCGGTGAGCCCGTTGGCGAGCCGAATCGGCTATCCACATCCGTCCCCTCTTCATCAGAGAGGTCCATCTCCAACACTTGGTTGTCCAAGTCCGTCGGCGAGTTCGCTCCTTCTAGCCCGGTAACTTCCGGCTGTCTGTCTTCTCGACTCTTTTCAGGGACCATGGCTGGAGCAATCACCACCGACGATGTCCATGCTGGAGCAGCCGCTGCAGCCTCAAGCGATGCAATACGCATGCGCAACCGAGCTGCGTGCTCTTCCATGGCGTCCATTTCATCGCGACTAGCAGACGCCAAGGCTTCCAGTTGCTGGCGCAAAAGCTGATTCTCACGAGCAAGCTCCATCAGCGCACGTGCACGCTGGTCCACGACTTCGTTCACCGATGCGTTCACCTTGATCCGCTTCGCACGGCTTGCAAATTTCAGAGTACTGCGAGTATCCTCGACGTAAGCAGGTGCAGGAGATGCACAGCAAACAAAGAGCACGCGCGCAGCACCACTGAGCGACGGCTGCAAAATGCGCGTGAGCTTGCTGTCTCGGAAGTTAACGTGATCCTGTTGGTTCGACAACTTGCTACTACCAAGCGCGACCACCACTCTCGAGAGCGCAAGCAGGCTTCTGTTGATGTTGCTACTTTCCGTCGTCAGTTTCTTGCCGCCCGAGCTAACCGAGCGAGCACTTTCGGACCCGGCCAAGTCCACAAAGTTCAAGCAACCGACCCGCACGCGCTCCACGCCTACATCCTCGTCCGGAGATTCCAGCTGCATTTTGGACTCAATCACGACGCGAAAGATCGAGTGCGAGCGACTACTGCGCTCGTTCATGCGGGTGACCCCCACAGCTCTCTGCTTCTCTCCGTCCCGTAGTGCTTGCAGCACACCACGCGCATCGGTCACCACTCGCTCCGAGTTGTCCGTAAACACTCCCGTCACCGGATGCTCTCGAATGTGCACCGTCGAGTCTCTCCGCTTGCCGGTGGGCGTGGCCCCCGTCACGAGCAAGTCCCTCACCGTCTCGTTGTACACTTCCAGGTACGACACGCGCACCAAAAACTCGACATCCGATCGCCTCGCCATCTCGTCGAAAAGGTCCTTCACCGCCAGCTGCACGAGTCCGTCGCTCTCGTCCGGGCGCCGGTCGTGCTCCGTCTCGACCTGCTTGTCCTGCTGCACGAGTGTCATCCTCCTGCTTCTCACCGCGGTGCCCTGCATCGTGTGCGTCTTGCCGCTGCTCGTCTGTCCGTAGGCGAAAATGGACCCGTGGATTCCGTCGAGCGCCGAGCGCGCAATGGACCGCGCCAGTCCGTCGTAAATGGCGAACGTCGAGTGCTGTGCGTCGTACACCTCGTCGAAGGCGTAGACGCCTCGGCGTCGAGCGTTGTGGGCTGCCTCCACCGTCCCGGCCTCTGCGTGCACCGTCCAGGCGGACCGACTGCTTTTCTCCTTGGGCAGCAGCGGCCGGAAGCGGACCGTGACGCGCACAGTCTCGCGGCCCTCGGCATGAGACTGCAGCAGCTGCAGATCGTCCACGTCCAGCAGCTCCGAGCCGTCCACGTCGCTCTCGAAGCTGCCGCTGCGGCTGCGACTGCTGCATTGGCTGTAGCTGTAGCTGGGACGCCCCAGCGACAGCAGGTCGCTGTCCCGACGGCGCATCAATCAAGACACGTAAGTTACGATAAGGGCGGAAGTTATTAATGGAGACTCGGAAGCCAGAGACGGCTGCGATATTACGACCGGATGGCAGACGAGGCGGGGATTAGGTAAGATAAGAATACATGTACAAGTTCAGCATGTACAGTGGATAGTGGAATCTTGAAGAGAGTATGGACTATCATGTAAAGTTGCGTGGCTGGTTGTGTATTTTCTATTTTGTGCATGTATGGATACAGGTAGGGTACAGCTTCAACAGCTCTGCGGAGCTCGGGGCGTCCTGTCTCCGGTGCCGCGTGTGGACGAATCGTCGCTCCAGAAGAAGCGCAATCGGTTGCTGAGTCGCTCCACTCGCGCGTTGAAGCGGTCTCCAATGCGGATGGACACGACTTCGTGCATCGCCAATGACACGCCAAACTCGGGCTGCTCGAAAGCTCGTGGGAACGGCTGCACCTTGAACTTGTCCTCGAGCCTTCCACTGCCGGTGGACAGCAGCTCGTCCTTGTAGACAGCGAGCGCGGACTCGCTCAACACGATCTGTCCACCTTGCCCCAGCTCGCTCATTTCACGCGCCATCATCTCGCTGGCCCCCAGGTACGTCATCTTGCCCGTCGTGCGGTGTCTCGCGCACACCAACCGCTCGTCGCCGTCGTGGATGGCCATGCGTACGCGCAGTCCGTTGAATAGCAACCGCGTCCAGATATCGTACACTCGCGAGGCGTTGTCGTACTTGAGCAGCGCTGCAGGCCACGCCGTCTTCAACAACCTTTCTTGGACGCTGACGCACCACCCGATGGCGTCGCGCACGCAGTGAAACGCGAGCTGAAAGGAATCACCAGCGGTTGTGATCTCGTAGCCTCGGAAGCGAGGCAGTTCTTGGCGGAGCAAGTCGTCGTGGATCGACTGCGCCTCGGCCATCGCTTGGCCGTCGCCAGCCCAAAGACGACTAGAGCCTTCAATGTCGGTGACCACGAAAATCGGTCGACGGACAGGTGCTTCCACGATCACGTCGAGCGAGTTGAATCCTTGTTCGTCTTGGAAAAAGCCACCCTCGAGAAGCTGTTCGTACACTGATGATGGCATCAGCGGACGCAGTGTGCGATAGCAGCAAGTGACGCTGATGCCGATCGCGAAGGCTGTGCCAGCGCCGGACAAGTAGTAAATAATCTGCGTGAGGCCAACCCACTCCATGCTAATGTCGATGATTCGCACCAGCACTTCCACGACGCAGGACGGGAACACGAGCACGCAGTACACGATCACGAAAGTCTTAATACGCTGATGCAGCAGCAGCGACGCGGGGTCCACCGCTCGTCGCGTCCGCTTCCGACGCGAGATCCATATCGTGACGTACACAGGATACAGCACGGACGCCCAGATGCAGGCCAGCTCGAACCAAAAGGCAGCAGTCTGCACGCACTCCGACTTCGAGGACGGCAGGAACGCTGAAACAAGCATCAAAATGGCAAACACAACGGCTCCGGTGTACGCGCGCAGGCAATAGTGTCGGATGATGGCGCGCTCGCGCGTGGACCCGCGGTCCATGGACTTGATGATGAGGCGCTTCATCTCGTACGCCAATGTGGTGATGAAAAAGGTCGTGCACAGTAGAGCGCAGTCACCGATCAGCGTGACCGTGACGGCAATGGGCTTAAATTGCTTCCCGTCCGAGTAGACTGCCCGCGCACCCATGAGCTCGCCATCGTCGAGCGCGTCCAAGGTGTCTCGCAGTCCGTTGAAATTGATGAGCACGCCCACGTAGAGCAGCAATCGAGCGAGCGAGTAGACGAAGTACAAGCGGCACACCGAGTACGTGATGTACTGCACGGCTGAGTCGCCCACCTTAATGTGCTTGAACGACAGCAGCAGCGTCGTGCCCGTCGTGGCCGTGGCAATCGCCAACACGATCACATACGTCAGAGTCCAGTCGTAGTGGGTCGAGTCATCCATCCACGAGCCGAAATGTTATGGCCAAAGGCGCACGGGTGTGGAATGTACGACCACGAACACGCTGGTTGCCAATCAAGGAATAACGAACACTTCCCGATGCTGCACCATCGTCAATTGAGCGCAGCAGGTGGCAAGGGTCCTAGGTAAAAACAGTAGTTTGTGGTGTTTTAACACCTTAAAAAGTATAGGCTAAAATTTGGCACACTAAATTTACACGCAAAATAAAACTGCAATGTTGTCGTTGTATTCTCCCGTGTCCAAGCAATACACGGTTCTTCACTGACATTTAGAACCAGGCCCGACCACCGACGTCTACGGCGAAACGTGAGCTTGTCTGAGAAAGAATACGCTTGCAAACGATGATGGGGCCGCAGAGATAACTTTCATTTTGTAATAGATTTTGCAATTCTTCTTTCGTGTTAATTCTTATTGTGACACCTACTTACCCTAGTTAATTCCTCGTTGACTGCTCGGCAAAAACCGCCAACACCTGTCGCCTCCGTATCGTTAGTCCGCGACACCGGATTGCTTCGGTTAAGAAAAAGAAACGGGCAAATCCTCTCACGTCTCTGCGCGGCATGCAAGGAAGGAAAGAGTGCAAAGTTGGGCTGTGTCTTCGCCATTAAAATACATGTACATGTATTATTTGGACCCGGCACAGCGTCATCGCTATTTGGTGTCTTATTAATGTCAACATGGGACCCACTTACGAGCTGTCCATACTTCCAATGTCAGTGCTGAGGTGCAGGCACTGCTTCAACACGGACGCATTGCGGTGGTCTGACACGAGCCACGCAAGGTCAAAGGCGGACCCAGTACCTCGAGTCTTCGTTTCTTGCTGCTTGAAGTCCTCCTGCTCGGTTTGGATGGCGTCCAACAGTTTCTGCCAATCCACCCGCTGCCTGCGTTGCACCGCATTGGACGTCTTGGCTTGATCTCGCTTGGCTTGGATCATAAGCTGGAAAGCATGGAGACCAATTGTCCAAACCTGCACCGGCGGCACAAACATACAAGTCAGTGGCAAAGATTTCGGTGAGAAGTATGCAGCACTTCCGCACCTGGTGTTTCTGTGCTTGATACGACGATCCAGGTGGCAGACCAGAAGACGACTGTGCGACAAGTTCCAGGCTGCGGTGGATGCCCTTGGTCATCTTCTTCAAAATTCGGTGAATGCTTTCGTGAAAGAAGTGCATGTCTCGATTCACGAACGGCAGCATCTCGATGAGAATCGTGAATCGGTGCGCTGCCACGATCAGCATCTGGAAAAGATTGACGCCGATGGCGTCCTCCGAGAGCAGCTCGGCGTCAAAGTACAGTGCATGCCAGCGCTGACGAATCGTAGAAACCACCTTGTTAACGAAAAACTCCTGTGCCGCTTTCGTTTCGTTGAAAGGGATCGAGGCTTGCAGCAACGAGCTACTCAATCTACAGAACACGCCGTAGGTTAGCTATTCCATTGGCATACATACCTCCGACATGACTGCACTTACTTTTCATAGTTGACGTAAAGCTGAAGATTGTTGGCATCTATCAGCATGCCACACCATGATATGCACTTAGAACCTGGTGCATTGGATCGCAGCCCATGAGTAGCCGCAACATTTGCTTGACTCTTGGCAACATTTACAAAGCACCCATATTCCTCGTTACCCTCGTGCATCACGTCGACAAACTTTTGCGCCCTCTTGAGGTCCGTCGTAATGAACATGAAGTCATCGGTGTACCGAAACAGCTCCTCGTGTTGGCAGCAAGACACTGGTACGATGGTTGGGTCGCATACCTCAGGCAAGCGTTTGGCGAGTACTCGCCGCTCGAAATGGGCATAATACATGTTGCACAATGTGGTGGAGAGCACGGAGCCTTGTGGGATACCGCATCGCTGAACGTAGTCATGGTCATCGATTTGAACGACGTTCGCAGATAAATGTTCTTTCAGCAGCTCGAGCGCTTTAGCTTTGGTCAGGTAGTCGTACAGGACACCGTCCACAAACATTGCGTTCTCCTTCTTGGACTGAGCTGCAAGCTCGTCAAACCCCACCAATTCCCCAGACGGATACGCGGGACGCTCCAGCTTGAAGAAAAACGAAGACGAAGGCAGCGATGAATCGCTAGCTGCTGCTGATGAGATCGGGGCGACTTGATGGCCAACCCAATGTTTGCGAATGAGATATTCCTCCTCTTGTATAGCTTTCTTGAGAACCTGATACAGTTTCCGAGGCCGAATGGTATCAAAGCAACGCTCCACATCGACAGTCACGCAGTAAGCCTTTGGAGTATCCCCTGATGCACGTTGGCGCTCTACACATCGAGAGCACGAGGAGATTTCACGAAATAGAGGCTTGAGACGCTTGTAGATTTCATCCATGTTTCGGACGGATGCCCCAAGAAATCGCTTAGGCTGGCGCTCCATCTCGAAAGTCAACACTCGGTGCACAGCTTCCATAGATCTGTTCACTGAGACCTTGCCTTGATCTACAGCCGTAGATAAATTCATTAGCGGTCGAATTCCACTAGATTTCGGGAGCAATCGTAATCGAGACGTTGCTAGCTGCCGTTCATGGTTGGCTTGCATGGTTTTGTTGCTTGACGATTGTAGAATACCGCCTTGCAAGTCGTCTAGAGCAAGCGTGCTGCAACGTAACAATTCAACGTTTAGCACTCGGCACTTGGGTACCCGCAGCAGCAAGTAAGCTTACCTGATCACATTCCAGACTGGACGCTGATAGTACTCGATCTCATTCGCCATTCCTTCTGCTTCTGTAATGTAAAACAAATTACGCAACAATGGGAAGACCAGCGACGATATCACCCACCGCAGTACGTCTTCAAAAACCTGATGACGCTTGACTCGTTCATTTGGAGGGCTGAGCACAAGGGAAGCAACACGAATGAGTTCGTTGCACCGTTCGCAGAATGGCGAAAAACCAACATAGTACCAGAACTTCGCATTCGAGCTGATATTCATCCATTCCACATTCGTAACCTGAAGCTCTTCAGCACACTGCACAACAAACAGGCAATACAGTCTCTGCCTTGCATGACTGAATTTACGCTTGCACTCACGTACCTTCTTCAGCGAAAATACGTCGAACTTTCGGGAAAATATGAGCTTGCGCAGCATCGACTTCACGCACTTCCAGTTCTTCTTTGTGTCGCTGCTGCCCCACAGCTCTTTAGGCACAACTCCAGCAATAAACTTCCGAACAAGCCGATAAATTTTCTTCTTCGGTGTCACAAGTGCCAGCATCGTCTTGATATCCTCTCTGTGATGTTGCAGCTTTGCCAAATCTGACGTTGAATGCGAGCTGGCATCTCTCGGGTTGATGGTCACTGCCTTCTTAGCCCTCTTTGCTACCGGCGCAGGTACGTCGTTACCAGCTTTTGTAGAAGCATTCGACAGCATTTCAATAGCTTCCTCCCTCCGCTTACGCTTACGATCGGAGCTCGGAGCCACAACCTCGCTTTGGCTCAAATACCCATCGTCAAGCGCTTTACGAACGATTGGGAGCAGGATGGGTTTCGATGCCGCCTCTGCATCAGCAGCTTTCTCCGCAAGTATCTGCTTGATGTTAGGATGGTCAGCCATGAACTTACGAAAACCAGCGTGTACTGGGACCAACTTCCTTGCAAGCTCTTCCACTCTGAACGCCTTGAATCTTGTCACCATATCCTGAATCGTTGGCATGAGGTTAACCAGCCGCTTCGGCAAGCGCTTTCGACCTGCAGTATCCGGGAATATGGATCGAAGGACTCGTGAAGCTGCAGTCCGACTAGTCGGATCGCCTGTCTTGGACGCTTTCACTAGAGCGTGAGAGCTCGCGAACGCTCGATCCTTTTGAAAGTGCCTCGCATACATCACGTGGTTAATCGATACTTCTCGCTTTAAAGTACCAGTCGCATCGCCACCCAGACGCTTTTGTTGGCGAAGGCTCTTTCCAGTGAGCTAGCACAAACCAAACACATCAGCCACCGCATTCAACTCGCTTCTCTTCAATGGCAAAGGACTATACCTGCATATACGAAAGCGGGGCCTCCTTCAGTTGTACAAATACCGTGTAGTTCAGCAGTAAGTGCGTCATAAGGTCGTCCCCCATGAGTTGGTGCAGAGATTCCCACAGCGGCTTCTTCAGGCAAGCCACGAGCGTGTTCGGGTAGTAGCACATGATCCCATTGGACTGCGTCACTCGGTGGCCAGCAGCTCCGGGCGCCACTTCCCGATACCCGAGCGTTAAAATATTAGCGTCTTCCCAATGCTCCGCCCGCTTCCGAGCCAGAAGCCGCTCAATAACATGATGCACCAACTCTCCCTGTCACCAAAACAACCACATCGTCAAATCTCCAGGAATTCTACCTCACTCTACATTTTGAAAGAGGTGTCGGTTCCTACATGAGCAATGGACGTCTCGCAGCTCCACGGACGTCGTGGGAACGGTTCTACCCCCGACCGGATCACGAACGTGTGGTCCAGAGCGAAGGACACGTCCTGGGTGGTTGGTAGCGAGAGATTCCGGTCGAGTGAATCGTCTCTGAGCTCCTGCGCCGCACTATCCACGAACCAATGCACCACCATGTTATTAGCCATTACGACACGCTACACAGCTACTTCCTTCCCCGCTCACCTCTGCAGGAGCGAGCGCAGCGACTGCGCCGTCGCGAGCAGCGCGTCCATGGGACACACTTTTGAAAGAGTGACAGGTACAGGCACTTCAACTTGCCTTTAGAGCCTCGCCATTTGGAGCTCTTGGAGGCTGTCCACGACCTTCTGCGCTACTTGGTTGGGTTTCTCCATCATGAACGCGTGTGAAGTGTCGGGAACGGGCTCCAAGAGCGAGTAGATGTGCGGCCACTTGTTGCTGAGCTCCTGGAAGACCGACGGGAGGAACATCTTGGTGCGACCTCCGCTGTGGAAGAAGATTCGACACTGTGGCCGTGAGAGCTGCTGGTCGTTGAGGAACAACAACTTGTGGCAGTATAATGACGCCTCGATGAGCGGACTGCAGGCCAGAACCGTCTCACCCGTCGACTTGTCCTCGACGAGCGCCCCCTTCATGTACGCATCCAAAGCCTCGCGGTCCCAGGCTGAAAAGTTCTTGAACTTGCGGAGGTGATCCTCTGCTGATGCTCTTGATGACCTACAAGAAGGAAGGAAGGTGTCACGTTTGCTTACATTGACACAACTAAGGTAGCTTACCATGACGATTCACGCTGAAGGGTGATTGACACCAAGAAGTTGGTAACGACGTCGGAGTTCAGGTTGCCGTACACCGGCTCGAGCAGAATGAGACCGTCGAAGGTTCCCGGGTACTGCACCTCCGTGTTCCACATGGCCGAAGCTCCCATCGAGTGGCCGATTCCAATCAATGGGGTGTCGAGGCTCTTGCTCTTCAGCGCGCGAGCTTGTTGCAGCACTTCCACAGACGTCCATGCCGTCAGGTCAGCAGCTGGATGGCGAACTCTTGGCGCTTCAGGGTTGCTAAGGTCGAGTTCAGGAGCCACAGACTCGTCGCGGTTGCTGCCGTGATATTTGAAGTCGAAGTTCACGAACTGAGTGTTCACTGTCCCCTGCAACAGTGAGGAATCTTTCAAACGATGCATAATGGGCTCCCACACTTCCTTACAGAAGCCTCCACCGTGGGCAAATAACAACGTCGCCGTCTTCGACATTTGAGTCTGTTGATGTGCGTTGGAGGTTGTTGATTTAATTGTGGCGGTCTTTAGCATTATCTTTGTGGCACGAGTCACGACAGGTTTACGTAGTTTTGAAGGTGTCGACGAAGCAGAATAAACACAATTTGTGATTGTTCAGGGCGAAGGTAATGCCACGTGGGACGTTAAACTAAAGGGTTATTCGATTCATGTGCATGAACTGCTCGAACTGAGACTCTAGTGGCTATTTTACAAGCGTGAGTGACTCGAAGCCGCGCGGAATGGCTCGAGTTCGGCCAAGTTCATTAATATATTTTGAGCCACTGCAGCAGGTTTCTCCATGACCATGACGTGGGAGCCGCGAGGAATGGGTTTCTCCAACGAGTAAAGGTGGGGCCACTTCTCATTCATCTCCTGGAAAATCGGCGGCAGGAACATCTTGGTGCGTCCTCCGCTGTGGAAGAAAACCTTACACTTCACGCGCGCGAGTTGCTCATCGCTGCAGAACATGAGTTTGTTGCAGTACAGCGCCGCTTCCATGGGCGGACTGCAGGCCAGCTTCGTCCAGCCTGTCGAGTTGTCTTCCACGAGCCCACCTTTCATGTACGCTTCCAGCGACTCGCGGTCCCATGCGGAGAAGTTCTTGAAATTGCGAAGGTGTTCCTCAGCTGCTTCGCGCGATGGCCTGCCCGAATAGGATGGACAATCTATCAGCACTCATACCCAGAGCTCGCATTCTCTACTACGTCCTTACCACGATGACTCGCGTTGCAGCGTGATAGACACAAGGAAGTCCGTAACTGCATCAACATTGATGTCACCATACACTGGCTCAAATAGAATGAGACCGTCGAAGGTGCCGGGATGGTTCACTTCTGTGTTCCAGAGCGCACAAGCTCCCATAGAGTGCCCAATTCCAATGATCGGTCTGTCGGGGTTCTTGCTCTGGAGTGCACGCACTCGCTCGAGCGCGTTCGCCGAAGTCCAGCTGGTTAAATCACCAGACGAATGGTACACTCTCGGAGACATCGGGTCGCTCCAGTCCATTCGTGGTGCCTCGGACTCGTCTCGGTTGCTACCATGATACTTGAAGTCGAAGCTCACGAATTCAGTGTTCACGGGTGCGCTCTGCAATAACGGAGACTCTCGAACGCGGCAAATAATGGGCTCCCACACTTCTTTGCAGAAGCCTCCGCCGTGGGCAAACATCAGGGTGACCGTTTTCGCCATTGGGGCGTATCAGTTGGTAACGATGGAGATGATTAAGTTGTGATGGCGTACAGGACGAAGGGTTGGTTGTTGCTTGCAGCAGCATTCTAGCCGGATACCTTGAAGTTTCTCAGAGCAGCGGAATCGATTGGCGTTTGTAGGCACATCTTACGCAAACACGCACATTCATAAGCAGACGGTCGGTTTGTTCGCAAGTTTTCAACGTGGTAAACCACATATGGGTTTGTTCACATGCCTCCAAGTGAACGTTTTAGAACCTGCGGGATCTACGACTGACTCTTCTTGGACAGTAAATCGCCTAGAAGGCTAACTGTAAGGATTGCTCACACAACCTTGCGTCATCGGGGCTTGAACGAATCTAATTCTGTGAACGGATACCTCCGGAGCAGGGATGCATAAACATATTCGAAGGATTTTTATCGGAATAAAAATATAAATAAATA
>JAHWLE010000388.1:0-24431 GCA_024679135.1 Phytophthora foliorum | reverse complement strand
GGCCGACGCTGCAGCGTCAAGGGCTGCCAGAAGGGCGTCGTGCGGCAGGACCTGTGCACGGCCCACGGCGGCAAGCGCAAGTGCCGCGTGGCCGAGTGCACCAAGCACGTCAAGAAGAAAGGGCTGTGTCGGTCGCACGCCAACTCCATGTATGGTACATCGTCGGGCTCGAGTTAAGTAAGTTAGGAAAACCGCTCGGCTGCCACGCGACGCGCGCAGCTACTCGAGCCTCAAGGAAAGCAAGCAGATCAACAGTTCATCTCCCAGTCCACATTAAGCCAAAGTGTACATATAGGCGAATGCCAAAAAGTGTCGATACGTCCGCGTTCTCGTTCGCTTCCATCGCTTCGTTTCATGCTCGACGCCCACGGATGAGGATCTCGTTCCTCGGTGATCGTATCCATGCAAATCGCGGCCGACAAGTCCGACATGATGTCAAGTGCATCGACCGAGCAAAACTTTCGGTGTATCGGCTCGGCACATCGAAATGCGAAAGGTGATGTCATCACCTCTGGTGGCGGCAATGGCAGCGAGGAAGCCTTCCTGCCGTGAAAAACTGTATCGTATCGTATCAAGGGCCACCGCCGCGCGACTGTACTCTCACATTTCACCCTGCAATCCAGTAAACTTCGAGAGTGTCGCCACAAAGAACCAACACGGCAGCAAAAAGTCGGAAAATGATGGCGGGAATGGCGTGCTCGCCGTGCTCTTCTAGCAACACGCCTTCCCGGGCAGCCATCCATCCTTGCCGTGTTCGCATCAATGACCTTGTCTTCGCGATGGCAGCCCCTATCGTTGCAAGGTTGAAGAAGCGCTGAAGGCGTCCGGAGCCAGACCTGGCAGAACCTCTCTGTCGTTGAAGATGAGCAAGCGCCAGTAGTTTTGGGCGTCCAGCGCAGCGCTACGGCATACGAGACGGAGGGACCATTCACTCTGCGGCAGAGGGGCGTGCGTCCTGGCTGGGCTGGCTAATGGTCCACAATCTGCTGACTGACGCCCACCTCGCTCTATTTATACTGGTAGCGCTCCATAGCATTTACTGGAACAGTCGTGGGGAACAGCAGGCGCTTAGTGATGTAGGACCATTCACCTCGATGGGAGAGAAGCTTTGGCCGTCGGCCTTCATGAATATATGGACTACATTGTGAGGGTTCCTTGCTGAGCTCAGCAACAGAATTGTAGATCCGTGCCGTTCATAGCCTTCTTTCGGCCGGACACAGGAGTTAGTCGACCCGGCCGCTCTCACTGCATACGGTGCGCTTCTAACTGGTGGATCGACATACATTCCTGGAAGACCAACCGCTGCAGCTCCTCCTTGGGCATCTCCACGCCCAAGTCCAGAGACTCGCGCTCGAAGTCGAAGTTGAAGGGCTCGGCACACACGGGCTCGTCGGCCTTGAGCCATGTGCAGCATTAAACAACACATGTCAGTGTTTAGTTGGGAAACAAAGCACTATCGCGCAGTACACTGCACGTAGATCTCGTACGGGATTCTGAAGCTGCGCCAAGTACGGATGTGCCAGTGCTTGTATGACGGAAATGCGCTCGGCCGGATTGAATTTGAGCATCTGGGAGAGCAAGTCCACGGCCAGAGGGTTCGCGTCTGGGAAAAACTCGATCAACGGACGCTAGCATGCACACAAGAGCACCCTTAATCAACCAGCGCGCACTTCAAACAACTTCACGTCATTGCTGATGCTGACGCACCTTCGGGTAGAAGCCATGTTGAAGGATGGCTCGCTTGGCAGCTTCATGCGGCACGAAACTCATTTCTTCCTCGGTAGGCGAGCCTAACACGCGGATAATCATGTGCAGCTGATCGGACGGGTCTCGTCCAGTGAAGAACGGTCGACGGCGCAGCATTTCGGCAAAAATGCACCCGACGGCCCACACATCCACTGCGTCGTTGTAGTTCTGGCAGTCCGTCAGCAATTCGGGCGCTCGGTACCAGCGTGTGACCACATACTCCGTCAGATCCTCATTATGAGCTGTCTCCACCCCACGCGCCAGTCCAAAATCACAAATGGACAAGTCGCAGTTCGAGTTCACGAGCAAGTTCGACGGCTTGAGATCTCGATGCAGCACATTCCCCGAGTGCACGAATTTCATGCCGCGCAAGATCTGGTACAAAAAGTACTGGAAGTGCGCGTCCGAAAGAGGCTGCGACGAACTGATGATCCGTTCCAAGTCGCTCTCCATGAGGTCCGTGACGATGTAAATGTCGTGGAAGTCCATGACATTGGGCGGGATGAGAACCACGTCCAGAATCTGCGCCAGCAAGTCGTTAGTCGACAACCACCAGTAACCTTTTACCAAATGTGCACTATTGAGTCTACTCGACCCTACGTTGATGATGTTTTCATGCACCCCGAGGTGTCGGAGCAGCTTCATCTCGCGCAAGATCCGCTTGGCGTCCGTAAGGTCGTCGAACACGTCGGTGATCTTCTTGATGGCCACTTTGCGGCCCCGTAGCTGCAGGAAGCACGTAATCACAGCATTGCAATGAGATCCGAAGCCTCGGATTGCAGTGATAGTGAGTGATTAATTCGGAGTTGGTACCGTGTCTTCCGCGGAGCAGACGATTCCGTACGAGCCCCCGCCGACAGGACGCAGGTTCACGTAGTGCGAGCGGACTTCGAACACATCTCGCGACACGGTGACGCAGTGGAAGTCCGGGCCGTAGCGAGACGGCTCGACGGACATGGCGGCGAGGAGCAAAGCGACGCGATTGACCAGGTGGGAGACTGTTGAGGAGCTCTTCAAGATATCTTGCACATATACAGAGAAGGTCAGGCAGGACGACGTGAAACGGATACACGGTATTAGAGCATATTTTGCAGCTGCAGTACGTAGGAGTTGTCAATATATTTGTGTATTCCAAGGCTTTTAGCTCATTCTCGGTCGCTATCGTCTTCACTTTCAGCATGCTGCTCTCGATGTTCGTACCGTGTGCTTGATTACCACTGCCTCGTATTGGGGTTCCGTTGCTGCTGCTGGCCCATGCCCTGCCACTGGAGACCCTGGAAGCTATTCTGCTGCTGCTGTTGTTGCTGCTGCATGCCGCCCTGTGGCTGGCCCATGCCCATGTGCATCTGGCTGATGTTCATGCCGCTAGGACCCCGAGGAGCCATCGGGGACGGACCGCCAGAACCCATGGGGTTGAAGCCACCCTGCGCGCCGTATGCTCCACCGTGGTTTCCCGTCGTGGTCGGCGACAAGCCCCGAGGTCCGTTGCTTGCACCCATGTTGGCAGAGATCGGCGTAGGACGCATCGGAGCCGTGTTGTTGCCGGCAAAGACATCGAACGGGTCGCGTGCTGCCTGAGGAGCGGGGCTTGGCTGCTTCGAAATGGAAAAAAGGTAAAAGTACAGCAATCAGATAAAATATCAATGAATACCATAAAACAACACAAGCATTACCGGCGGAACTGGAGAGGGGGCCGGAGGAGCCTGCGGAGTTGGCGAAGGTACGGGATCCGACAGCTACACGTACAAAATAGTAAGCTTCAGTGTTGACCTGACCTTAAGTAATAAATCTTTTAGCTGCACTCACCAGACCAACCAGGTCATTGTTGAAGGGCTTCTGTGCAGCTTGCGCCTCCTCCCTCTTAACTGTTTTAAGTAAATAAAAAAAAACAGTAAACACTCAGCAACCTCATTTCCAGCCACCTGTTCGACGCACCGGGAGACGGCGGGGGCTCCGACGTCTCAATGAGGTCGGGCGCCTCCACTTGGGCCTTGGGGGTCTCCGTGCGCTCCGCCGGGCGCGTGGAGCTCTCTCGTTGCACTCTGGAGATCTTGCAGATCACGAGTCCGTTGAAGTCTGGCACGGAGTCCGCGTCGTTCACCACGTCCAGCCACACTACAAACACCAGATCCGACCCAGACCCGTTTTTAGTGTCCCTTCAAGTGTCACTTTCTCCGACCCCGACCCGCACCATATGTTCCCTCGAACGCCGTCTTGAACCGGAAGTGAAAGTCCCCAGGCAGCGGGAAGCTCTAGCACAAAATAAGAAGCAGTCAATGAGCACAAAGCTTGTTTTCGGGTCGCCGAAAAGGGGCCGCACTTTCTTAACGTGCTGGAGCCGCAGCTGCTCCACGCGCGGCAGCGGCACCACGTTCAGGTGGTCGGACGAGTCCCCGTCCTCGGGCACGAAGTAGTTGAGCATCCCCTCCATGGTGCCGCCTGTTCCAAAATAGCGTCTTCCCCGACAAAAATCCGAATTTAGTCTCGCGGCATCCAATTGGGTAAAATTACCACATCCGAAATTAAGCAAGATGGACGCCAAGGTCGTTAACACGGAGGCGCTGCAGGCGGCCATGGACGCCCGCGCAGAGCGCAAGCAACAAGACGAGGACGAGGCGCCGCGCGTGACGACGCTCTCCAGCTGTGTGGACTATTCCTCGCTCGACGACGACGAGCTCTACTACGTGGGGACGGCAGGAGTGAAGGTCACGCATCTAGACGGCCTCGAGGCGCTCGTGGGGCTGCAGCGGCTGCACATTCGCTCGAATCTGCTCTCGTCCATGGCGAGTGTGGCGCCGCTCATGCATCTCGAGCACTTGGAGCTGTACGACAACCAGATCCAAGCGCTGGAGGGCGTCGAGAAGCTCGTGCAGCTCAAAGTGCTCGACTTGTCCTTCAACGAGATCCGCGTGCTCCCGGACTTGAGCCACTTGACCAAGCTGGAGGAGCTCTACGTGGCCAATAACAAGCTCAAGAAGATCACGGGCCTCGACGGCCTCAACAAGCTGAAAAAACTGGATCTGGGAGCGAACAGACTGCGCACCATTGAAGGGCTGGACGGACTCACGCAGCTCGAGCAGCTGTGGCTAGGGAAGAACAAGATCTCGGCCATTGAGGGCCTTGACAAGCTCTCCAAGTTGAAGGTCATCAGTGTGCAGAGCAACCGCGTGGTGGCGATCACGGGCTTCGCGAACAATTTCGAGCTGGAGGAGCTGTACCTGAGTCACAACGGTATTGAACAGATCGAGAACGTCGAACACTTGGTACGGCCGCGTTTTCGTAATTTGGGTGAAGATGGTTGTTTACGTTGTTGTACCATTTTTTTTATTTTAGACGAACCTGACTACCATTGACCTTGCGGGAAACCGCATCGCGAACATCCCGTCAGGCTTGGCACCGCTTTCGCAGTTGGAAGATCTGTGGCTCAACGACAACCAAGTAGCCCACTTTGCAGATGTAGAGCACTTGGTTCCACTGGCTGGGCTGCGCACGCTCTATCTTGAGCGTAACCCACTCGCGCAAGACTTCGAATACCGAAAGAAGATAGAGGAACTGTTGCCGGAGCTTGACCAGGTTGACGCTACACCGACGACGAAGGCAAGACAAGGACGCATGTAATGCTGCGCTGCCGTAAATCCTGATGTTGATAACGCATCATTAGGAGCTAGAAAATTTTCGCTGGTCTCGACAGACGTCACGAAAGTGTTGTTGTAGTTGAAGCCGTTTGCTTGGCGAGCTTTGCTTTAGCTGAATCTAAATACTTTTGCCATGGGATCGAGGTCGCTTTTTCACCAGGATGAGATTCGTGTGGCTGTTGTGTAACACTGTGTGTGAATGGTTTGCCGTTGGTGACGTAGATTTTGGGCGGTGGTGGGTGCACGCTGCAGCCGATAATGATGCAGATACCGCACATTCCATTTACTAAGACCATCCATGAGCCGCAGTGTACACATCTCTGTCCTCTCAACTTGCCCTTATAGATCGGTACAGCCATGATAGCAGCTATAACGAGACACCCCAACACTGTCGGCACAACCCAAGTCGTAGGCCGCTGTTGCGGAGTGGGAATTGAACGAAGATGAAGCACCTCGCGGAAAGCGTTCGGTGGATCTTCGCTCTCCGTTATAGCTACCGAGCACTCTACAACACTGCGCCAATACTCAGCTCCAAAGTTTGAAGAGCGTTCTACAACAACAAGCTCCAGATCGTATCCACTTAAGTAAGTCGACAAATTTCGTGACGGCATGGGGCACTCAATGATAATGTCATCATCCAGCGTATTACGTCGCGCAAAACGATACGTTCTCCGTCCCTTGCTTACACTAAGCCGCTGCAGGTCGTTCAGTGGACACGTTAAATTCCAGGTCTCGTCAGCTCCCGTAGCAATAGGTACAGGCTTGGAGCAGCATTGCAAGCAGAATTGCCGATTCATCGCGTTCGGGTCTGTGAATTGGGTCTCGAAGGAATAATCCTTGTGGAATCCAGCACTCGTGTTCAAGTCCTTGCAACCATTGAGTGCAAACCCCGCATAGCATTGCTGCAGCAGAGTCTTCACGGTTGTTGGCGTGTCTAGCGATTGAATCGCACCGTAGATTCCATACGTGGCCTGGTGAATTCAAAACTTACAAAACTGAGCAGCAACACCTGAATTGGGTGCTGATAACACTTCGTACCTTGATCGAAGTGGCTGCCATGAGCTCCACGAAAGCTGAAGCTACTAGCACCACGAGCCAAGTCCACGCAGTTTGCATTGCTTGCTTCTTCACGCCGCCACTAAAAATAAGGCAAAAAAAAACTCAAACGTCTATCTAATATTTCTATTGACCCAAGGTGAGGAAAACGTTTGCTCTTATTTTTCACATCCACCAAAGCTCTCCTTCCCATCAAAATAACAAGACACATCCCCTCGTTCATGTTCCGCCATCCCCTCGATCTCGCTACCCCCGCTAATACCCTTCGTTCCGGGTCGTGGCGAGCTTGTGACTTGCACCTTTGCCCTCATGATGACTTCTTCACGGCTGAGTCGAATAATCTAAGCAAACACTAGACAGCACGACGGAGACGACGCACCAGCACCCAGTTGTCAGGTTCTCTACTACGACAGTCCAGGAGGCCGTTGGCTTGTTGATGCGGGTGTCGGTGCTGTCGCTGCCATTGTCGTCGTGTCAGTTCCTGCTGCAGGTGGTGCTGCTGATTGTAAATAGCTTTCGGGAATCAGCACGTCTACAGGCACCGACGGTGGCGGTGCTGCTGTTTCCGCGCTGACACTGGTGGGTACGGGCGCGGATACAGGCGCCGCTACTGAAGGTACAGGAGAAAGCTCTTCGTCAGACCCATCAACTGGGAGACCCACATCGTTGTCAAATTCCACAAGCATTGCAGAAGGATTCTGAACGTTCCCGCTTACCAACGATTCACCTTGAGCAAGAAGGCGAAGTCCCTCATCCAAAGCAGCGGACGAGCCATTCGCGTCGCTGAAAACGGCACTGTCTCCGTTCTGCTGTCGAGCGATGGCAGCTCGCTGCTTGTCAAATTCCTCCATTTTCTTTCGGAACCGCTCGATTTCACGCTGGTGCTTTTCCTCTTCGCTACGGATAGCAGCTTCCAGCGAGGATTCTCGTTCATCAAATGAAGTCCGGGCGATCTTCAAGCGGTCTTCCAGGCTGTGAATTTGTTGAATGTAGGTAGGATCCGTGATTGAGCCGAGTGATACGCCACGTGCTCGCATCTCCATGATATTCAGCAGGGCCTCCTTGGTGAGCGTCGACTCGCTGGCAGTATGGGGCAGAACTGGGCGAGGTGGCGATCGGCCAACTTCAGTGCCAGGGTATGTCGGTAACGCGCTTGTACTACTACTGCTACTAAGCGGAGGAATGCCGCCGTCCAGCACCATCATCGTAGCAGATGGGTCACTTATACCTGGAGTGCTTAACGACTCTTGCGACCCCGGAATAACCAATTCCTTCGCTGTCATCG
Organism: Phytophthora foliorum; assembly: GCA_024679135.1. NCBI lineage: Eukaryota > Oomycota > Peronosporomycetes > Peronosporales > Peronosporaceae > Phytophthora > Phytophthora foliorum. Next base: position 16,709 of record JAHWLE010000388.1, on the reverse strand, counting down.
GCACGCCAGGCGGTGCAGCAGCAGCTCCTGCGGTCCCACTGGTGCCTAGCATGCTCTGAAGCACGGAAGGCGGCACTGCTGAACTTGGGGCACTTGAAGCAGTTTGTGCGCGATCCAACCCTGGTGTGCCCATCATATACGCTTGCTGCTGCTGGTACGTCGCAGGCGGCACATGCACGAACGACATCTTGGATACATTAGGGAACGGCTTCGTCGAGAACGAATGCGGCTCGGGCGCTTCTTCCCACACATCTTCCTGAACGTCTGAAAGGTTGTTAATCTTACCCTCCGTGACAAGGAAGCGGATGGAATCGGCAATGTCTTCAAGGTCTGGCTCCAGAATTCCCACGTCCACGGCCAATTCGCACGCAACTTCGTGTGTGCTATCCGCGAACAAGTTAAATGGAAATTTGATTTCCTTTGATTTGCCGTCGATCATGATGCGGAGATTGAGTAGAATGCTGTGCTCATTGTCCGGGTCTTTCGCAGCCTTAATCTCATGTCGCTTTACGCGCTTCCGTGCAGTGACACTGCTAGTCCCTGCCGGTTGAGGTGTCTGCTGAGGTGGAGGTGAAGGCTGGCTGTTTACAGGGGCAGCAGCAGCCACTGCTGCAGCTGCGTCCGACGGCACATGAATGCTAGCACGACGCACGAGGTTGGTATGGGGCTCCACATCACGTTCAGGGAGCTGCATTGACGGCACATGAGCCTCAGGAGCTTGAGATGGCGTCAAAAGTCCAGGAGCAGAGTTTGGCGGATCGGCCTTAGCTGCATCCGTTGCCACTGCCGAAGCTTCTCCCGTAAACGACTGCGAGTGTTCCGGTCCCGCTTTACCATTCGCTACTGGTGAATCCACGGGACTTTCAGCGTATTCTGGTGCGGTGTCATTTTCCAAATCCAGCCGTTGGCCTCTGCCGCCCATGATGTTTATCCGCGTATTTTGAATAGCACTCTCCGTGCCCGGCAGTGTTGCGAGGAACTGGTCTACATGCGCATCAGCGTTCTTCTTACCCGACGACAGCGGCTCATCAGCACTAACCATTTCACTGATTACAGGTTGAGAGGGCGAGTTCACCAACTTAGGAGCTTCTTCTGAAGGAAGTGTGGTCGTTTGAATCGGCGCAGGCGTTGGGACGGGAGTTGTTGGCACCGGAGCCGACTCGGTTGATGGAGACGGAGGCTGAGTAATGCTGTCTCGCGGTGGCCCAACTGGCGGCACTTGAATCAATCGATGCGTGCCAGCGGTCTTTTCCTCGGCTTGTGCATCCGGAGAACCAGCTGACGTACTTCCAGCACTCCCCGGAGCTGACACGCTGCCGCTTTGCGATGACGCTGCTGACATTTCTTCTGGCTCCAATGAAAGTGAAGGGAATTGCTTGCGCCGTTCACTAACCGCGAGAGCTGCCCCATTCTTCGACCCGCTTTCCATGTTAAACTCCACCGCAAAAGACTCCTCAGCAACCTTCTCCAACCGCTGCTGTTCTTCTTTGCTCTCTCGCGCGAGTTCGTCTTCATCCAAACACTCAACCATGTCATTATCATCGTCTTGCGCTTTCAAGAACGGGTGATCCAGCAGATACTCCGCGGTCACATCCACTAAACCATTTCCGCGCGATAAGCACAGCTCGATGAAATCACGAGCAGCTTGGCTCACCACACGCTGTAGTCCCTTCGGCCGAATGCCCGCCGTAACCTTCTTGTAGATCTGCGCCGGATTAATGCATTCCGAGTACGGCACCTCCTTGGTCACCATCTCCAGGACGCACATTCCGAACGCGTAAATATCCACTTTTTCATCGTAACTCTCGTCATACAGCTCGGGCGCCATAAACTCGGGCGTTCCGAGCACACTCTGCGCCTTCGATCGCTTGTCCACCGCTAGCTGCGTCGAGAGCCCAAGGTCTCCGATACGAAGGTCGCCCGTGTTGCCGTTCACAAAAATGTTATCACACTTCAAATCTCGATGAATCACCGGCGGGTTCTGACTGTGGAGGTAGTGGAGCCCCTCCAGGATCTGGATGCACCACCTCTTGATGATTTTCCACTTGATAAACTGCACGCGTTTGATGTAGGACTTGAGCGTGCCGGACGTCATGATCTCCGTGATGAACACCACCTGGTTCTTCTCCTTGGAGAACCAACTGCCGTAAAAGTTGATGATGTTCTTGTGCTCCAGCTTCTGCAGCAGCTGCACCTCCTGGATGATGCGAGTCTTCTCCGTGCTGGGCAAGAGGCCGATGTCGATGGCATTCCACGCCACGTCGATGCCCTGGTCCGTGTCGTACGCCTTGTACACCGACTTGTAGGCGCCCATACCTAGTCGGATGTCAAAGCGGATGTAGCGCCCACGGGGTGAGTGCTCCATGGGGCGATCGCCCTCTTCCCTCACGTACACGTCGCTTTCCTCCATGGCCCTAATCGAAATCCCTTCCACCCCTAGAATAAGCTGGAACTGTCCCTAACGTAGGAGCGCGCGCCTTGTACCACCACTTCTGAAGCTTCTAGAGGTCTTTAGAGACCCGTAGCAACAGCTTCTGGACGGTGGGCACCTCACGCCACCTCTGTCAGTTGTACACACAGCTGCAGGCGTCGAGAAAAGCGGGTTTTCGGCCTTGAGCGCGGATTCGTGTCCCCTACTGGCCTTTGACGCGCTGTAGCGGGGCTTGTACCGCTCAGACAGAGATCGCGCTCGCACCACAAGAACCCCCTGGTCGAGACGAACACGGGAAGCTGCCGGTCACTGCTGACGGAGACCGTGGGGAAGCTCCGGACGCTCGAGACGGCGCGCTGCCAATGCCGCTTTTGGTCTTCGCTCTTCGCTCTCTCCGCGCGCGCCTCGCGAACCACGGCGGTCTTACCGTTTCAGCTGTGGTAAGTACGAAAGACTGATTTACTTGGTTTCAGTATGACATGAGGTTTTTTCAAAAAGAAAGAACGATAACGGATATATGAGATGGCGTGATGTCTGTTACGGTATTTGAAACTTTGAAGCCATGTCTACAAGATGGCTTAAAAAAAGGCAACTTGGCCAAGGTGACTGCGAGTCGCAGTGGAAGCTCGTTGTCCACGCAGCCGCTAAAGCCGTACAGTAGTTAAACTTGGGATGTGGCGCCGCAGACCTCGAGGCCACTGCCAGCAGGTCCACATCGATTTGCTGAAAATCACAGGTCCCCTGGATCGTGCTACTTCGCAGTTGGAATTGCTGTCCAAGCCGTTTATTAATGCTTTAGTAGCGGCCGGTACTCCTCTTCGAGTAGTTTGCCCGACACGGTCTTGCCTTGCAGCATCATCAGTAGCTGTTCGCTGAACGCAGAACCTCGATTCTTCTCTCGCCTGCACAAGCATAGCATTAACAATTAGCTAATGATAATTGTAAACACGTGATGTAAGGAACAGGCATACCTGATATCAGCCTCTAGCATTTCCAGCTCGTCGGCCTTCTTGCCCGGCACGTTGCTTACAAGTTCCGTACCTGGAAGCGCGAGTGGAGTCACTTCATGAGAGCGTAGTTTCTCCGGAACGTGTGCCAGCGGAGGATCTAGCAGGTTGTGGATGTCCACATTCCCGTACCATGATCGCCAGTTCGAATGAGTTGCAAGCGACTCTAGGAACGCGTTCTTCTTCACGACTGATGCTCTCCTCTTGGGAGTAGCTTTTTCACCATTAGAGGATAGCCCATTCGAAGCGCCATCGCCATCACTGCTGCCATCGTCGTCGTCATCCGAGAAATGTACTTGCTTCACAAAATTTGCGCAGCCCTTGGAGAGGAACCAGGAACTCAGCGGCGTAGTTGTTAACGTTCGCGATGGCAAGGATGAGTCGAGAGCTGGAGGCACCATGCCAAATGACGCACCCCAAGCATTTTGGGGGCGTGTTGGCAGAGCTACCGCCAAGTCCGTTGACTGAGTGTGGCGCGTATTTCGCCTATTACTGAGGGTACTTGTCGCCGATTCGCCTTTCATCATTTTTTGGACGTACACGTGGCTGTCCATGATAATGCCAACTTTCTTAAGCTTTCCAGTACTCTCAGCTGAGATGCCTGTCGAAGGATGGTTAACTTCTTGAACTTTCACCAGGGATTGGGATAATTCAGCCTTGGTCGTAGACTGCGCCACTTCAGACGTAGAGTCTTGGGTTTGTTCGGAACGGGTCTTAGTCTCAGCAGTAGACTTAATAGCCGTTTTCCCCACCAACTGCACCGCATGAGTAAGTTGATTCTCAGGCACAGATGACTGCGCAGTAGGTTGAGTCGGGGGTGCGGACGTTGAAGGTGCTACAACCATCGCAGCAGATTTTGCTGGTAATTGTTTATCGTTGACCTTGGTTGTAGTCTCCACTGGTTGTAGTCGACCATCAACAGGTATTGCACGATCTGTGGGGAAGTTGCTTGGGCTCGATGCTCGACTGGAAGTTGCAGCGATTTTGCTTGAAACAACATTTCGTTTCGCGGGTGGCTGCAGCAAGTCTGAGGGGGAGTTTACGGTTACCGGCTCAGTAGAACGCTGGCGCTTATGGCCACTTTCTGGACTAGACACCCTTGCATTTGCCACTGGTGACGGCAAGAGTTTTGTGGAAACCGTGGCTGGTGTTTTCGGTCGTACGTTTAATGAAGTCTCAGTAAACGAGGAAGCGAGTGGCTTCGCAGCTGCAGCAGTATTTGCAATCGTTGCTTCTGGTACTGGATTTGAATTTTTTTTGTCGATGGCACTTGTACCGGCGTCAGCTGCTTCAGCGGGTGTCTTGCTTGGATTCAAACTCGGAGATACTGACTTGCCATTATTAGCGCTCCTTGCGGGCACAACAGTTGTCCCTGCAGTCGTTTTTCTCTTCTTCGTTAAATTTTTCAGTGTCGTCACACCTTCACTCTTTGCCGACGGTGCGCATGTCTTGGTTTTTAGTGGATCACTAGCAAGGGGTGTTTGCTGCACTGGTGACAACTTCTTTGCCACTTGTTTTACCTATAGCAGTCGGCAACGCATTATCAACCGTTAACAACACTCAACCACCTCCCAGCTTATTATTTCTGATAGGAACTCACCTGCACAGCTTCCGGATCCAGCGTTACTGCTCCCAGTTTCGTAGTTTTCTGTGAAGCAGATGCCAACTCGGAGAGACTTACCACAGCAGTAGATTTCTTTGGTTCTTCCTCTTGTTGTCGCTGTTTACCACTTACTTCAGATACTCCTTTCGGTGCTGCAACCGTAGTGGTGGGGATAGCAGTGCCTATAGCAGTAGCTGCTGGTTTCGCCTTTATCTTTTCCAATATCTTGCGTGGGGTTGTCGCCGTTTCATTCTTCGGTGATGCAGCACTAGCCGCTGTCTGTATCTGAGGTTTTTGAACAAACTTTCCCACCTTCATAAAGATTTATAAAATGAGTAACCTCATCGCTTCAAATAAATACACTGATAAGACATACCTGTGCAGTTTTGCGCTTCGGACTGGCCACTGGTGCCACAGTTTTTGTCGCTCCAGATGTCGGTACCACGGAATGGCCCACCACCACCACAGTCTTCTTCGCCTTCACCACCGACGGCGACTTCTTTCCATCAGTCGCCGCCGCCAGCGTCGTAGCAGCCACTGCCGCGTCATTTTCCGCCGGAGAGCCCGTTGCATTCAGCGCGGCATGTCGTTTTCTCTTCTTCCCGCCAGTCAACGACACCACGTGAGGTTTCGCACTAGCAACTGCAGCAGCAGAAGGCGCCAGCACCGCTGTCTTAGGCGACGCGGCACTGGCATTTCCAGCAGCAGTGGGCGACTTGTTGGTCTGTTGCGCGGTCTCTGCAGCCGCGTGCTTCTTCAGCAGCGCATTGGTCGCCCCCGCCGCCCACTTCTTGAGTCTCTTGCGCTTGGACTTGGTCGTCGTCTGCTCCGTGGAGACCTTCGCCTCGCCTGCGCCATTGTGTGCGGCGTGTGTGGCAGAGGCCTTGGAGACAGCCACCACTTGGACATTGGCGTGGTTGGTGCCTACTTTCTTCCCCCCGTGGTGCGCGCTCGCCGGCTTCTTGCGGCTGGCGGCTGAGGCAGCGGCTTGAGCAGCAGCAGCCGCCTTCTTCTTGGCCGCCTTGCCCTTTTTGCTCTTACCGCGGCCGCCACCAGCTCCCCGTCCGCCATCCATGGCTGCTTCGACCTCGTCTTCGGATCTGCAGCAAGTTTTCAGCAGCGTAATTAGTGTGGTTGACATACTCGTAAAAGTGCGATTGAACTTTGAGTTTGCAAGCTGATCACATTTTTCCGGACCTGAATTTCACACTATTCGGCAAGACTGACTCATTGAAGCGTGTATGCTGGTTGGGTTTCTGCAGTTTGGGAGTGAAGCGCCGTGACTTCACTACCGCAATGCAGGTGAACGCAGAGCAGGTAGCTACGTCGATGCATGTCGACGAACAGTTTGGCGGCAAAAGCCATCTTTGAGGTACTTAATCACGATCCTGCTCATATTTGATCGAAAGCCATTCGCGAACGGTTCGTGTTGTCACCTGCACGTGAAACGATTTCTTCGATTCCTCTTCGGGTTAGTGCGGTACTCCGTTCTGTAAAGTGCTCTACGATAGCGTACCGAAGTCCTATCAAGGCAGCTCCTTGCCCTCCGGTATCTACGACCTAAGGGCAGTTATCCCTTGGACCCAAATATGCATCTGCCAATACTCCCGCTGATTCGGCAACCAGATCGAATACAGCGAGTAAATCGTGCCGCTGGTATTTGTGGCCAACCCAAGCAGCCTTTACTACCGGACGGAAATTGGAGCGAGAGTGCTTCAATAACGCTCGCAACGTTGGAAGCTGGATCACTGTTTTTGCTTTTATCGATTTTGGACACAAGTCCGAGTTCTCGCCCCTGTATCAGCCCGGTTTCGTCCTTGAAACGCAGACGCACGCAGTCTGTTCCTTGAGGTCGTGACTCTGCTGCAGTACGAGCTCATAAATACTCATTTCTTTACTGAACTGCTTCCTGGGAGGTGTTTTGATGTGCCTTTGCTACAGGTATCGACTTTACTTCCGCTTCGAATTCAAGTGTTTTGATTGCCTGTATCACCGTGCACATCTTTGACCCGGGCGTATTTGCACGCATTTCAGCAATGTAAGTCGGCTGGAGTTACTACAACACAGAACAATAACAGAGATCAAACAACCAAGTGCTGGCGCACATCGATCTTGACCAAGTCGTCATTTGTCAAAGCCGGGTGAACCGCTCTTTTAGTCAGCGTGATGCGTAATGATCGTAATCGACCGCGCACACGAATGTGATGACCCCTGCCGCGATTCTTGACGACCACGTCCCGAAGACAACAATACACCAGCACATGCATGCGCTGCCGAGTTGAGGCTGTGCAGCGCTGAGAACGAGCAACCCAAGATCGATCCGGGAGATTGGTTTTAATCGCGCCCAAAGCTGTCAAGCACAGCAGGGACGATTATGAGCCACCGCCGTGCCACGTCAACGAATTGCCATCTATCACAGACCGCCAGCCGAGGTGGCCTCATCTCGTGGCCTCTGTACTGTTTTTCTTTGTCGCTCAATGCTATTTGACTATGGGCTTCGCATCACCAAGTGTCTGGCCATCACCGGTCGCGTGAATGCCGAGCTCAACGCGGTCCAGCAATCCAGCAATCCGTCTCGCAAGCTCGCCGCATAGAAACCAGAGCGGGGTCGCGTCCATATGTGACATGCGCACTATATCACTATCCACAGGTATCAGCTCTCCCAACCTCTTTCGAAGCTACCGTCTGTTCCTCCTGCTGTCCGCAAGCATCCATTCTCACAGTCGGTGCGTGGGTTCTTTTTCCAGGGTGTACGTGGTCTCTCTCAATCGGCATTTAGCGCACAAGCGCACAACCTACTTCGTCCTCTTCCCCCTCCACACACACGCCAAGATGATGAATGGCAACGTCCTCGAGCCCACCAACTCGCTGGTGGGGCCCATGCTCACAGACCTGTACCAGATCACCATGGTCTACGCCTACTGGAAGGTGGGGCGCCACAACGACCACGCCGTGTTCGACCTCTTCTTCCGTAAGAACCCCTTCCACGGCGAGTACACGGTCTTTGCCGGGCTCGAGGAGGCGCTGGCCATGGTCAACACGTTCAAGTTCACGCCCAGCGACATCGCGTACCTGCGCGAGGTGCTCCCCCATGCCGAGGACGGCTTCTTCGCCTGGCTCTCGGCGCTCGACTGCTCCAGCGTCAAGGTCTACGCCATCAAGGTGCGATCGCCAATGAAATGTAGCCATGTCTCAAAACCAGAGTGATGGTCTAATACTTGCACTTTTGTAGGAGGGCTCCATCGTGTTCCCGCGCATCCCGTTGGTGCGCATCGAAGGCAGCTTGGGCGTGGGCCAGCTGCTGGAGACGCCGCTGCTGAACCTGCTCAACTTTGCCAGCTTGATCACCACGAACGCCACGCGCTTCAAGAAGGCGGCGGGGCCCGACAAGAAGCTACTGGAATTCGGGCTGCGTCGCGCGCAGGGCCCGGACGGAGGCCTCAGCGCTTCGAGGTACTCGTACATGGCCGGATTCGCCGGCACGAGCAACGTGCTGGCCGGTAAGCTGCACAAGATCCCGATCATGGGCACGCACGCACACGCCTTCGTGCAGGCGCACACGACGCTGGAGGACGTGAAGGTGACTACGCTGGACGGCAAGAACTTCCTCGACGTGGTGCTCAAGTACCGCAACGAGCTCGGACACACGCAGACCAATGATGTAAGTGATGTTTGCAGATTTAAGAGGATACCAGAGGTGGAGCTGACGCTTTGTGATGCATGCGGACGTTTTGTTGCAGGGTGAGCTTGCGGCTTTTATTGCATATGCTATCGCATTCCCCGACGCCTTCCTGGCTCTGGTTGACACTTACGACACGCTCTCGGTGCGTGCTGACTTAATGATGCGAGGGATGCTATCTTGCGAGAATGCTTTTGTGCTGACTTCTATCGTGATATTGCAGTCTGGTGTGCCGAACTTCGTTTGCGTCGCGCTGGCGCTGCACGAGCTGGGCCACCGCCCGGTCGGCATCCGTCTCGACAGCGGTGATTTGTCCTACCTGTCGAAGCGATGCCGTGAAGCCGTCGTCGCCGCCGGCGAGTGCTACGGCATCGACTACTTCAAGGAGCTGAACATTACCGCCAGTAACGATATTAATGAGCCTGTCCTGAACTCTCTCAACGAGCAGCGCCACGAGATCAACTCATACGGCATCGGCACGCACCTAGTGACGTGCCAGGCCCAGCCAGCGCTAGGCATGGTGTACAAGCTCGTGGAGATCAACGGCGAGCCGCGCATCAAGCTGTCCCAGGACGTGAGCAAGGTGACGATCCCTGGACGCAAGGAGGCCTTCCGTCTCATCGGCGCGAACGGCAAACCGCTGCTGGATCTGATGACGGGCTGCAGCGAGAAAGCGCCCGAGGTCGGCAAGAAAATGCTGTGCCGGAACCCGTTTGACGAGCTGCGACGCGCGTACGTGACGCCGTCTCAAGTGATCCCGCTGCACGGTCTCTACTGGGATGGTCCTAACGGCGGCCTCGTGGGTGAGCTGCCCACTCTGGAGGAGCGGCGTCAGTACGTGGCGGAGCAGTTCGAGCTGATCCGCGAGGACGTGGTGCGGTCGTTAAACCCGACGCCGTACAAGGTGTCGGTGTCCAACGAGCTGTACGAGTTCATCCACGAGCTGTGGATGAAGGAGTACCCCGTGCAGGAGCTGGATTAAGTAAACAGTCAAGCTCGAGGGCTGCTGCTCGCCACGGCGCCGTCTGTTTAAGTTGTAGTAAGTGGCTCAAAGTAGTTTTGTTTTGCACCTCCCTACTTGTCCTTCTTGGCCTTGAACTGCTGTCTGAACTCGGCCCTCTTGACGATCACCACCATGTCCACCATGTTCTTCATGCTCAGCAGCAGCTGGAAGAAGCCCGCGGCCAGCAGCGGCCCCGCGTAGAAGATACCCATGAAGACCCCCTGCTCGTCGAAGTATCGCTGCGTCGCGAAGCTGCGCCAATTGGTTCTCGCCCACTTGTTGACCGCCTCGGTGCTCACGACCATCATGATGATCAGGACGAAGAGCGCGAACTGCGTGTGCAGCCTCTTGCGCGTCACGAACAGCGTCACGAAAAGTACCACGTGGAAGACCAGCAGCCCCACGATGAGCGGCTCCGTCCAGTCCACCGCCTCGTACCACTGCACCATGAGGTGGCTGTACTTGGCGCGCAGATCGCGCTCCATCTGCGCCGCCATACCCCCCATTATCGTAGCAAAAGATGTTTTGTGAACAAATCTTGAGCGGCGACTTCCCTGCATACAAATATACAGGGGAAAAAAAATATGAAAAAATGCGCTTGAATTCGTGGTGCCAAATATTTATCACTAACGAGAGCCCTCGTTAATACATGTATTGTGCCCACCACGCTGAGAGTTTTCGCTTACCACAAGACTACAAAAGCCACGAGATGAGAGGACTAGCCACACTATGCTTCAATAGCACTTGACCTTCGTGGCAGCCTCCGCAGCAATCGCCTTCTCACGGAGCCCCGCGGCGAAACTAACTTGGCTGCGTGAGGGATTCGGGCTTGGTCTAATCCTCCTTACCAACGTGCGCCAGAACCATCACAACTTCGTTCTTTTGGTGGATGAGCTGACCCAGATGAGCCTTTCCCTAGGTGCAGTACGGGATGTCGTACTGGCGGCACAGAGCGGGCAGGAACACCACCGAGTGACCACAAGCTGAATTAGGTCCAGGTCGCGGGCAACGTTGTGGAGACTGAACTTTACGACGGCAGGTGGTGGGATTTTGTTAAAAGGCACCTTGTTGTTCCTACTTGGAATGAAGCCATTCAAAGCGGAACGTGAAGTCTGCACCTGCAGAGCAAAATAGGAGGTTAGGAGTTGCGAAGTAGTGGTAAATGTGGAAGTTCGTACCTAGATGTAGCAATTCGTACTGCAGCAAGCCCACGATTTCGAGGAAGAGCGCCGACTGCACAAAGTAAATTTGGGTTTCGAACACATACGCGAGTTGGTACAACGGGGAGAAGGCGAATTTCCGCTGCAAGAAATAGCTGAGAAGAAGTAGTGTGCCGATTTCCAGAATGGCAAAAACGAAGATGTTTGTGAGAGCGGAGATGCCCCAGTTGCCTACGCCGCCAGGGTAGTAGACGACATTCGGGAGATGCTTCAGGATCATTTTGTACGTGGCGAATACCAGCGGGATAACGCACTCAACGTACTCGACCAAAGCGAGATATTCGCAATGAAATAGGAGTTGGAGACCTTGCACAACCAATTCTCTCGACTCTCTGCCCCGTTCGGAGAGAGTGATCGCATCGATTGATCGTTGAGACCGTCCGCAGTTGGTAGAAATTGGAAAGATGGAGGCGTTTTTCAAGCTCCTTACTCGGTGACTAGTTTGCCGGCAGCGATTTATTCGTCTTTTGGTAACGAAACCTTTTGGGGCGTACATCATTAATGCCTCCAACACTGTTAGTCGGTCGGCTTGCTCAAGTGTCAATGGATGTGGCAGACATGCCCAAAGCCGCGTACGCTTTAGAGATGTCACATCAAACGCAGCTGGATTCCGAGTTACCGCTATCATCCTCTCGAGCAGGTCAGAATCCGTTTTCTGTTGAACTGGGTCCATGGATTCCTGTCGATTTTGCAGAAGCTCTAAAACCGTCTTGGAATTGTCGCGTATTTCGCGAAACTCCAACAGTACTTGGCCGACATCTACTGTGATAAACAATAGCGAAAGAAAAAACGACCCCGAAGAAGAGATGCAGACGGCCACAAAAAGCGCGCTGAAAAAGTCTACAGTTAAAGCGACAATTACTGGCATAAATTCCTCCAGTTCTCGTGAAGCCCGAATCATGAAATGTTTTGCCGCAAACTTCCACAATGGTAGGGCGATTAGAGCAGCCACTCGATATGTTTCGGGTATTGATTCGTAGAGTAGTTTATAGAGCGGAAATACTCCTCCGAGACTTACATAGGAGACAACCAAGCGTATATATCTCCCTAGGTGGGGACGAAAAGGCGAATTCTGGGCGAAAGGTGCCGCACCAAACAGAAGCAATAACATCATCGGGACGTAGACTCCCACCAGCCCGCCGCCAACTTGCCATACAAATGGTATCGGAAACCCCATAATATTCATCGACGCAACCAGCAAACAGGTTCCCACATAACCAACAGTTGTCCCAAACGCCACCACTAGCCTCTTTCCAACTGTAAAACCAAAGTTTGGAACAAACTGCACTAAGGCCTGGATCCCTACAAAAGTCACAGAGAACACCATCAAACTAAAGCGAATCCAGAACATCCAGTTGGCAGCCCACCCTTCCGATGGCGGCTGTAGCGGCAAACATTCCAATAACAAAGCAGCGGCCAGTCCAGGAAGAGGCGTGAGTACACACACAAAGATTACTCGAGTTCGGGATGTGCTTTTGCAATAGCTATTCAGACTTTCGAGTCGTTCGACAGAATACGAGCCTTGGCGACCGACTTGAATTTCGTTCCACCTCTTCTCGAGACGATGCGATATTGAGCTTGACCTACGCTGCATTTTTCGAGAAGCTGTCGGTTTATTTGTGCTGGTTGATGCTTCTCCCATCGAAGGAACCGTCCCTTCCAGGACGATTGCAGAGGGTCGTTGTTCTATCCCTCTTTTTTTAGATTTGGTTTATCACATCCTATGTATTATCGTTGCCTCGCTTTTTAAACTTAAAAGTGCACCTTCAGGAATCAACATTGATCATCCGAACTTCCAACTTATGATATCAGCATCGATGGAATGCCGAGCACACAACGTCACTAGTATTCACCTTATTCCCACAACAGCCTATTCGTTAGAGAGGTGCCACCAGCACACTCAAAATGCTGATAAGGGGAAATTCCAATTTCTTGCTCGTTTTCACTGTCCTCCACTTTTCGTCTTCTACTGAAGCAACCAAATCACATATCGGAGTATAAAGGATACGAGGGAAAAGCTCGAGATCTGCTTGATTTTTCAGGATGTTCATTGGCATAGCTTGTGCATTTATTCGATTGTAATTGGTTGCTCTCCAGCGCTGATGAAATGAAGAGCCAAACCAGTTTCTTGCTCGTTTTTACTTGCCTTTTGAATGCCGTGCAAATAAAAAAACTGGTGCCTGAGCCGCAGACACAGACATTTTGTCATGGCATAATCGACAGTTTTATTATTTACCTTAGTTCTCTGGATTTTAGATCCAGAGTCTTGAGGGGATACCATTTGCCCAAAATAACCGTTTCTTTTGATACAGGTACGTAACCTAAAATAAACTTGGATATAGCGTCCCTTTGAAAAACCTCTGACTAAAATGATATCTGTTATATTACATGTAAAAGAAATCCAGAGTTCTCGTTGTGGTCATATTCACCGTGAGATAACATAATTGTACCATATATGTAATACATACTAAAATATACTTCATACAAACTTGAGGATAACCGTGCTTTAATAATAGATATCCTGATAACACTTAGTAAAATCCAGTGAATGTTGACTGTAGCGACTAGGGAAGACATCAAAACCCAATAACCCAGAAATGTTGCACGAAGACAGTGGGTCAAACGAAGATAGCATCCTCGTGGGTAGTGGGTCAAACGAAGATAGTATCCTCATGGGTTATACGCCAGGGAACCTTACCACCATACAGTGAGAGAAGCTGCCAGGCAGAAGACTTCCTTCGACTAACGAAGCAGCTCACTGTTGGTCAGCCTTACACTGTAAGATCGCAACAAATGACGCTTTGCTGCTATACAGTGGAGCATGGAGCACAAATGCAACTTCCTGATATGGTCATTCCTCTGTCGCTCACTGTCGTTGGATGCCTCATCATTATGACAAAGCTTCAAGTAGCAGGACCTAATTTGGACTATTCGATAACAGAAATCCAGAGCTTCCCCGTGTAAAACACGGCATTAGTTTATTTATTTGTGGAGATATCACACTATTGCTTCCATCAGGATGTCGACTACCTGCTGTCGTTTCTTCGGGGATTCTCTGTTAGAACGTTCACCCGTTCTAAGCACTTATCCCACGAAGGAAAAAAGAAGACTGAATTGATTCTTGTGTTAGCTGCTCACCACCAGAGCTCCTACCAACACTCACGGGTCCGAGCCGTTCTCATACAACGACATGATCTCTCGCAGCTTCTCATCTCTCTTCTCAATCACTGTTGAACCAGGTCTTGGATATGCATTCCAACATTCTCCCCTTTTCGCCTTTGCTGTTGAGGTTTCGAATGTGGATGCGCATCTCAGTGCTGACTGAGGGGGCACGTTCTCCGCCGAGCACTCGGCGAACGGTTCTTCCTTTGTGTAGGTCGTCATGTTTTGAGGGGGCTTGGCGGGAGCTTGCTTTAGCAAAGGTGGCTGCGACTAATAGATTATGAAGGGTTTTACGCTGAGCTTCTTTAAGACCAATGAAATGTTGTCATTTCAAATTGGCAAGTATTATTGGCTATTATGTCGTCAGCAAGAAACTGGGTCCAAGCAAGAAACTGGCATTTTCCCTTAGCACGTAATATTCCAGTGTAATCTACAAAGTGTGGCTTCTTCGAACAAAGATTTCACCGATGATACGATATGCTGTATAACACAGCAGTGTTTTACGCTCAGAAAATACCGACGACTAAAGTGAACAGAAAAATATACTTACCGATACGAACAAGATCACTAGGGATACGCGCGATGTTCGTTAGTTGTTTCAGTGCGGATTCTAATCACAAGCGTATTCAACTACCGTATCCCCCACTCTATTAAGTGTGTTGAGTGATGGACAGCTTTCGAAGGGGCTTCATCGATGAGCTATCCCCGCTTGACAAAGTCCCACGGGGACAGCCCATCGACGAATCCGGTAGTGCTAAGTACACGCAATGAAACAGCAACTGCAGACCTCTCACCGAGAGTCTCAGGACAAAGTCTTTTGTCTGGTTTCCGAGTTGAAGTTGATCCAAATTTTGCACATTGGGTGTTTGGTCGGTGGTAAACTGTGATACACATTGGAGGTGCTGAAACAATCGATATATTTGGTAAATGATGAAGGATTTACCAAATTAACGTGTTCGAGGCAAGGATGACAAAGTGTCTGCTGTTACTTCAGTAATAGAATCTCGCGAACGCATACTGGATCATGCTCTCACTCTGTCAATCGGGTCGTTGAAAACTGCGTTGTTGAAGTTATGTAGACAGTACTTTCGTATTTCACAGCAGATTGCTGTGAGGGAGACGCGCGGTATAATGATTGTATATATATAATAAGTACATTTATTATAAGAAAAACATTGTTTTTCTTTTGATTAAAAGACACGTATTTTAATACATATAGTATATTTAGTTCAAAGTGCCTCAGGCACCGAAGACACAAATTTTGAGAAGCGCTCGCTTTCAGAGGAGGGCCTTCTTTTGCCACCCCAACATGGAAGTTGCCAGCGATAGATCTTCTGTAGAAGAGAATCTCAGTGTCATTGTGTGTTTGATATACTGGTTACTCTCATCTTCCGCTTGACAACGACACCTGCTTTCTCCAGCATTTTTTAAAAATTCAAACATACCTATTGCTGGCAATGCTTGCATCTACATGTACAGCTAACACGTCCGTTGGTCTGTGCTTTCGTTAGATATTATTACTTGAAGTATCCGTTGTCTGTTCTAGCTGTACTCGAAAATTGCGTTTGCTGCGATAAACAAGGTTCAGGAATCGAAAGATGCTGTAGAGATTGAGACGTCAACACCATAAAACTTTGAAAAACTGGATACATGCAGTCACAACTCTCTCCTTGAACCTGGAGGAGAAGTGGAACAAAAGTTCAGTTGGTCGCCAAGATTCCTATTCATCGAAAACGTCTACCATTATTGTACGACAACATCACGGACACAAGTCATGCTGGTGTGTACCCTCGCACTCGTCTGGCGGCGTTTTTGATTCGAGTGACGTTACTAGGGTTCGCGATGCTTTTCGCGGTGAAATCTCAATTGCCACGTGTGTACCCGAGCTGAATGTTACTCTGATGAAAAGGATACCACCTCCCGCGTGGCGCGCAGCACAAAATGCTTTGCACCAAATTTTCAGAATGGTAGGATAACAAGCGCTGCTCGAGGGTTCATGGTTCCGTGAACTGAACCTCAAACATGTGTCACTGACAGGCGTAAGGCTGCCTATAGCCACGGCAGAATCAGCTCGGGTATAAGTACGATCAAATGACCAAGCTTAAGCGTTAAGCCACCCGTCCGAAGGTGGCCATACATCACAGCAAATGTGCGTATGTTGTCTAAACGGAACGGTTTGAGTGCACCGTCAATATCATTCCGGCACAACTCCTCCCGCGTATTCCTTGCCCTTCGAAGTACCTTGTCCTGGTTGACCACCCCACCACATCAGATGACGGGAGCCCGTGAACTCCAGCATCCGTGCCAGCGCCACGGTTCGACCCGACACCGACCATGATGGGGGTCGATACATTCACTGTTTGACCGATATTGCGAACGGTTTGTGTGTGATGTAGGTGGGGGTAATATGAAAAGGTTTATTCACTTGTTGTAGCTCCTTGGTAGCTGTTCTTGCCGTTACCAACAGATCTAATGATAATCTGCGCGTTCTGAATTCGAAAATGAATTTATTACTAATATTATTTATTATTTCTGTCAACAAATTGCCAGTTGACGGATTCAGAATAAAATACGTCACATTGCGGCGATATTTCAGAATTCAAA
>JAHWLE010000387.1:0-24448 GCA_024679135.1 Phytophthora foliorum | reverse complement strand
TGTTGGTGGGAGTCATACCGTTTGGTAGCGAAATTTCTGCGTGTTCCTACACGACACAGTGCCATCGACTAACCAACCAATACACTGGAAAATGAACTATAAGTACGCGTCTCCCGACTAAGTTTGTGTTTCTTCGTGTTCTTTCCATTTAAGTCAATGACCGAAGGAAGTTCAAAACCTCACGAACACGTGTTCATGAGGTTAAATTGTTCGCCCGTTTCAGAGGGAATCACTGTTCCTTATTCCTTCATTCGAGGCATGCGCAAGCAATCTGACATTTAAAATCTGTAATATCTAATAATATATTTGTTAGTGAAGGTAATAGGTCGCGTAGGTAGAGTGTGAGAAAGAAACAGCTGAGCAGTGCTCACGACAGTTGGGTAGGAGCTGGAGGTGGGGAACAGCCGAATAGTGCAATAATAACAGGTAATAAATGGCACCCCAGTAAAATACATTATGTATTTCAGATCCGGAGTCTATAAACGCTGCGCATAGCCCGCGCAAAGCGCGGTAGGTTCACAAGCAAGGATTTTTGGGCTTCAGCCAGGGTGTATTCTAAGCTGCCAAATTATCCGGACATGTATAGATCAATATATACATGTAAAAGTATGGGACGGGTACGGTAGGAAGGCTATTGCAACACCCAGTTGCGCCTTTTTAGTGTTCATAAAGTTCAGCAGGGTGCGTCCGTTTTCGCGTCGATCGGGCACACGAATGGGATCGACCCACCGAGATACAGTCCTCGACAAGTCGATGCATGTTGCTCGAACTTACTCCGAACGAGGCAACCGTAGTCCGGCAGCGTGCTGTGTTACAGTCACGTGTGTGCTGCAGCAGCTGCATTATGACGTACTGCAGTTTTTAAAGTTTTTGAAAAGAGCGTCAAAATGCAAATTGCATAAGTATTAATATCGTGATCTACATGTATTGTACTTCGAAGTAGTAGAATAATTCTTCGGATGGTGAACCGCAAGGTTCTCGCTGTGCGACGTGCACAACCGTTTACAAACGCACTGTACATGTAAGTCGCTGCATAGTTCGTTGCTCGCACTACCGGTGCATGGAGGCAGATCACTTTCGATTTCCCTCCGTCGACCGCAGGGCTCGCTTCAAAAATGGTGAAGGCTCTTTCGTGGCTTGTGGGGCTGCCGCTCCTGGTAGCAACCGCCGTCAACGGGTACGCCGCTCCGGGTGCGTGCTCTGGCATCTGCACGAACGCGCACGACCCGTCCATCATCCAGAGCGCCAACGGAACGTACTACCGCTTTTCCACGGGCAACAAAATTGCCGTTCACACTGCGCCGGACATCACGGGGCCGTGGAAATACGAAGGTGCTGCACTTCCAGAAGGATCCAGTGTCAACATCAAGGGCAACGACGATCTCTGGGTAGATTGCAACAGTCACTGAACCTTTACCAATTTGACAGCACCATGTTCTCACAATGTCTTCTTGTACTTCCCGCTACTGTAGGCCCCTGGTGTGCACAAGGTTGGAGACTACTACTACCTGTACTACCCAGTGAGACGCAGAACTCTTTTTACTATTGGGTGAGGTATATTGTGTTACTTACCCCGTTAGGGATTGAACTCTAATAACCATTCCAGCAAGGCGATTTGATCCTAACTGGTTGCAAGTGACGCACTTGACTTTCTCTCCATCTCGCTCTTCCACTTTCCCGCTACCCTCTCCTTCGTCGAGCAGACACCCGCTGGTGTCTACCAGACATGTAGTCGGTCTAACTGCATCTTCTTTCGTCGTCGGTTGTGGCTGGGATGAGGCCCGACCGGGGCGTCTTTTGATCACTTTCTTCCTCGTCTTATTTCCTCGTCTTCTTATCCACGTAGACACCCCGTTGGTGTCCAATCACATGCAGTATCCACTGCTACCTCTCGCGCTTCGTTGATCTCCACTCGATCGTGACTGGACATGGGTCCGACGCGGTCTCTTTTCTTCGTCACCGTCGTTGTCTTCGTCGCCGTCTTCTGCTGACGTTGCGAACGAGCGATATTGCTCTGTGCTTCGTTGATCACCATTTGATCGGTTGAAGCCTTCTCTTTTCTCAGCATGTGCTTCGTTGATCTCCACTTGGTCGGCTCCGAAGCCTTCTCTTTTCTCTTATTCGTCGTCGCCGTCGTCTTCATCGCCGTGCATCCTGAGCTGTGGGCAGGACAGGAGGGGGAGGAATCAGCCCTGAATGGTTACAACCTTCTGACGCGACGCTTGAGCTCTACCCTTGGTGTCGTTCTTGTGCACAGCGATGGTGTCACCAGGTCCCCAACTGCTGCAGCGCGATGATCTTGGTTACAATCGCCAAACACGGCGCTGCTTCCGTGTTTGACGCACAAGAGCACCTCCATCTCTCATTCCCGGCCCCACCCGAGGGGGGGGGGGACTTCGCGTCCGGGAAGAGAGATCCCCTGAAGTGGTGCTGGAGATGGTCCTGAAACCACTTGAGCCAAAAGGCGCTTTTTGCGAAGTGACACGCACGCAGAACTCTGCCATCGGTGTGGCCCGGTCCAGCACCCTGAATGTGGGCACGTGGGAGGACACCGGAACCACTGGCATCACCAGTGACTCGAGTAAGCCGTACAACGCCATGGACCCCAACCTGGTCGATGTCGACGGCGGATACTACCTAACCTTCGGCAGCTACTGGCAGGGCATTCACCAGACCCATATGCGCGACCCGCCGGTCTTGTCCAGCGTTGACCCTTGTCAGGTCGGCTTCACGTCCAACTTCGAGGTTCTTGAAGGACCCTTTATCTTCCACCACGGTGACTTCTACTACCTCTTCATGTCGAAGGGCAAGTGCTGCACCTACGACAAGTCCAAACCATCCGCAGGAAAGGAGTACCGCATCCTTGTGTGCCGCTCCTCGAAGGCCACTAGCGGCTTCGTGGACAAGGAGGGTGTGGACTGCACGAAGGACGGCGGCACCATTGTGCTGGAGTCGCACGACAACATGTATGGGCCCGGTGGTCAGGGTGTCTACGATGACCCGAAGCACGGACCTATCCTGTACTACCACTACGGTACGCACTCTTTGCCTTATGGTCTTGATGCTGCGTGTTTGCTAATTGTAATCAATGCTGTGTTTCTCTTTAGTCGACACGACGGTCGGCTATGCCGACGGTGACAAGCGGTTCGGCTGGAACACAATTGATTTCTCAAGCGGATGGCCTGTGGTATAAGAACCCAAGTGAGGCCTAGATCACAGAGCAAAGGTGTTTACCAGGCATCCACGTACTCCGTCTTGATGCCTTAGCTCTCGATAGTTTTACAAAGAAATACTCTCTAACTCACACAAGGATATTAATTTGCGATTGACGGACACCATGTCAACTTTACAACTTGCCCCACCGAAAACAAACATCTAATTGCAGCAGGCTACGGTACCCGTTTCTCTGCCGCTTTGCCCAATACACAGATACCTGTTGGCTGATCAGAGCAAGACCCTTTCCTCACACGGTGGGCCACCCACTCGAGAAGTCCAGGTAGTTCCATCCGAATCTCTTGTTGCCATCTGCGTACCCGATCGTTGTGTTCACTGCAGTTTCAGCGAGGCATTACAAAGCTACAAGTTAGTTCACAAGATCTACAATTCCAGCAACAGCAACAACAGCCTTCCGTTACCGTAGTGATAATACAGGACAGGTCCGTAGGTCGGATCATCGTACACGCCCTGGCCACCTGGCCCGTAGACTTCGTCGTGCGATTCCAGAACGATCGTACCGCCACCGTTCGTGCAGGTAGTTCCATCCTTATCCACGAAGTTACCGGTAGCGGACGACGAGCGGCACACGAGAATGCGGTACTCCTTGCCTGAAGCGGGCTTGGAAGTGTCGTAACTACAGCATTGGCCCTTCGACAGGAAAAGGTAGTAATAGTCGCCGTACTGGAACATGTACGATCCTTCAAGCACTTCGTAGTCGGACGTGAAGGCGATTTGAGAGGCTGAACCAGAGTGCGCCGTGGGAGTGGACTTCATCTCGACCTGATAGATATCTTGCCAATAGCTGCCAAAGTTGAGGTAGTATGTGCCGTCGACATCGATTAGATTGGGGTCGATTGCGTTGTAATCCTTCGACGACGAGCTGGTAATTCCCGTGCTGCCGTAGTCCGTCCACGTGTCGATGTCCATGGTAGACGAGGGCGTGAGTCCGATCGCCGAACTCTGAGAGCCGAATGTACTCACCGAGTAGTAGAGATAATATTCATCTCCGACAAGGTGGACGTCCGGCGCCTAAGAGATGGAAAACAAATAAATAAAAACACGAAAGCTTCTTGCTTGAATTAGCGTCACGAGGCCTACCCAGAGGTCGTCGTTGCCGTCCAAGTCGATGGTGGAGCCGTCGGGCACGGCCGCGCCCAAGTACGTCCATGGGCCAACAATGTCTGGGGCTGAATGCACTGCAATCTTGTTGCCTGTCGAGAAACGAAAGTACGTGCCGTCGGAGCGACGGATAATGGAGGGATCGTGCGCGTTGGTGCATGTGCCCGTGCAGGTCTCCGGGTTGGCGTAGCCGGCCACCAGGCCAACCGATAGTAGTAGGAGGAGTCCTCGAAGGACAGACGAGAGCTTCATCCACGCTGCGAAGTGTTCGCTAGATGGCGAAATGAACAATGAGGACCAGACCAAAGATGAACAGTGCGCTTGAGCATTGGCTATCCTGCTCGCTTCATAATGCAGGACTCGGATACTGCTGCTAAGTGTAAGAAGCACCCGGGAACGCAGCGACTCATTCTGCATCCGGTAAAGGCTCGACGATCCAGCGAGCACAATGCAGGGGGTGGCGCTCTATGAAAGTTATCAGTCTTCTTTCGTTTGGCGCTTTCAACGCTCACATGCATGTACCTGCAAAGATGTTCCGTGCATTAGGCCTTTGGGCATACCAGGTCCTGAACATTAAGTTTGTATTTCTATCACTGAATCACGCAGTACTACACGTAGAGATTCTAGTCGAGCTTGCCAACGCCAAAGTTGTTGGTCGTTTCGGCCCACTCCTGTGCCAACTCGCTGGCTGGGGTCGACGCCTGGGTCGTCTCACCCGACGGCCTCGCTGTACCTGGGGTGTACTGCTGGGTCTGCTGCTGCTCCGAGTTGTTCTCGCTCGACTGTGCGGAACTTGACGAGTACCCAGTAATCATAGAGTACGTCTTGATGGTCTCGAGAGCGGTTGGGCCATTAAGCGACGTGAAGTTACCGCTGTTCACGAGAACGTTCGTCTGGCACTGGCGTCCCAAGATGCTCGTGCACGTGTCCGCGCCATCAGTACCGATGGAGCCATATAAAGATCCTTCCGTGGCCTTGTACATGGGCTGCTTCGTGTTGTTGAAGTAGTTGCCCTCGGCAAGCACGTAGGCGTTGACGCCGATCTCGAACGAGTGACCCGAGTTGTCTCCCCAGTAGTTGTTGGCGACGTGGGCAACAACGTGGGCATCAGCGTTGCCGCCAATCTTAGGAGAACGACCCGAGGTTCCGTGCACGTAGTTGTTGAGCATGCTGACACCAGTGTTCTTGCCGTACAGCAGGAACGTCCAGTAGTGGTGACCGTCGCAAGTGGCGGAGTAGTCGGTGTTCCCGTCGAAGTCCGAGTTACTGATGGTCATGGTGGCGACGCCAGCCTTGTTGGTGACAACCATTTGACGGCCGACACGGGACACCTTCACGTGGTCAAGGGCACCGACGTTTTCTCATGTCAAATCCTAGATTTGCTTCTATTCGAGCGGCTGATTAATTCCGTGTGTAGTGGCGGCTGTGTTGAAAGGTGGTCGACCGTGCTTTGTTGGAACACGCAGCCAAGCAGAGCACGCATTTTTAGTTGGCGAGTCTACCGTATGATGCAACGGAACCATACGCAGTTAATCTGCGGTCGCTATCCCTACTATTAATAATACGAAGCACGCGGGAACATCGGTACTACTGTACAGTGCATGTCGTTTTGAGTCTCTGCAGTTCCACACAAAGTATGATTACATATACGAGCCCGTCGGCTACGATTCCGGTCGCTCCAGTGTAGGAAGAGCCCCCCCCCCCGTTCTGTGGCTATGATACCAAAAGCAACTTAGGTTGAATCACGGCTGGTGGGTTGCTATCCACGGTTGTACATGTACGTGCGTACTACACGGATATTGTAAGTCTGTCGGCTGTTCATCGCGAACAGGTGCGTCAACACAAGCAAACGGATCGTGTGACTCTGTTGTGGCGGCTACAGGGCTTATGCCACCATCAATGCGTTCTTTGAGCACGCGGTATTATAATACATGCACCACCACTATAAAGAGCACCGCGACAAACGACGAGACTTTTATAGTAGACAGCGATTAGTCCTCATTACAAATCCTCGATTAATGGGGCCGTGACCAAAAGAACCTTGATATTGCCGCGTTGTAGGTTGCCGAGTTTGCGTATTTCAGGGCACGATGCATCCTCCGCGATGGTAAGCAACTCGATGTTTGATACGCAGGAGGTCAGGGCCTCGCCTCAATGAGTGGTTTATCGATGTTGTCCTCAAACGCTGATATGCTTTCGTTGCGCCTGATGGAACCCATGCACTTGTTTCAAGCGACTCGGTGATCGCAGGCGGTGATTAAAAAGCGACCAGTGATCGCACCATTCAGCCTTCAACGAAGCTGCGCAAGTTGTCAACGTGCTTCAGAGACGCTTGTGGTATTACTGCAGCGATCGCACGAAACGGGTGTGTGGCGTTCGAATGGCGTTATAGTGCACCTTTAAATACGACAGCACGACTCTTAGACACTCTCATAGAGCATATCACCTCCTGATGCGTTTTTATAGTGAGGACGGATGTCATCGCCATACAAATCACGGACAGGGAAATCTACACCGATGCCTCACCTGAAACCCCCGAGAGCGGTGAGATGTGACCCTGCTTGAGATCAAGATGTGACCCTGCTTGATCCTTGGTTTAAGCCCGAGCGCTGCGCACACGGATCTTAAACCATTTAGGCTCGGCCAAGCAAGGTGCTTTCACCCCGTCCCTACTGTTAAGGGTGCTCGGTGCCGTTCACATCAGAGCCCGCCACCAATGCACGATTTGCCGTCTCTACCAGAAAACAGCTGAGTGGGGTACATCATGTACAATGTACATGTGCCCACTTTGCCAACTGAGTTGATACGATGAACTAGTCGCGCATTTGTTGAAGGCGGATCTCAGATTTCGGCTGGCGCACATCGAAAGATAAGGTAGAGCCCTCTCGCACAACAGGTATCATACTGTACATGTAGAGTGAACATTGCTTGTACACTATAATACGGAAATGGAGCTTGATTGGAATGTTCTACGAAAATTGCTGTCATGTACAATACAGCTCGTCCTCTTGCTCGTGAGCCTTGGTCTGACTCATGGAGCATCAAATGCTCTAAGCCGGATAATATGCACGTCCTTAGTCCACTGAATCGTAAGGAAGTCGTAGGCTGCGATACAGTACCTTGAAAGTGATCAGATTCACGCGCTGCAGGCAGAAAAAAACCATGGACACCATCAAGCTGACCGCTACAGCTTGGCGCTCTGCTCCCGAAGAGCATCTGAGCTCGAAATCTACGCTCCGTAACGGAGACAGACTGAAGGAATACCGCGTTCGATCTACCAGCTGCAGGTTGTTGCCCATTTTCAGGCATATCGGCTGAGCTCGTTTCAGCTGGGTTTGCTATCACTTGAGATCAGCCGCTACATGGAATATGGAAACAAGCGCAGGATTTGCCTTTCAGGAGATATAAAATTAAAGATTCTGGCTACGACAGGTTGTTGTTCGCAGACTAACGCCGCATCAATGCTACAGTATCACCACTCACTGTAATACACCTCTTGCCCTCAAACAACCAGCGTTAACAAACGGTCATTCTCAAATTTGCCTCGCCTTGAGCACAGCACCCCATCTCCCGCCCGACCTCAAGACTACTTCGCTCTTCATCATGGGGCGTATTCAGTTTGCTCTCGCCGCGGCATTGGCCCTCATCACCAAGAACACTAGCGCTTTCACCATCGGCACTCCGTCCGGTCTTGCTTCTGGAGCTACCGGTGGAGGCAACGGTACCGTCGTGTACCCGACCACAAACAGCGAGTTGATCTCCTACCTGAACTCGTCGGAGCCGCTTGTGGTCGTGCTGAACAAGACCTTCGACTTCCGTGGCACGGAAGGCACGAAGACAGAGCCTGGATGTCGCCCGCAGTATACCCGTGAGTGCATTGCTAAGAACAACGGGTTCAAGAGCCAGGATGTGATCCTCCAGAGCGGTGGCATGGCAAACACCGGCGGATGTGACAACGGTACGGAGGTGACAGTGACGTACGACAATGCCGCTCTGAAGCGCATGACTGTGAAGGGAGACAAGACCATTCGTGGTATCGGCAAGAGCGGTGTCATTATGGGCAAGGGTTTGACGCTTAACGGCCACAACATCATCATCCAGAACATCCACATCACGGAGCTCAACCACCACTTGGTTTGGGGTGGCGACGCCATTTACATTCAGGGTACCGACAAGAGCACAACGGCGATGAAGAACATTTGGCTCGACCACATCAAGATCTCCCGTGTCGGCCGTCAATTCATTACGACATACAAGGCGAGTACCGATTCGATGACCATCAGTAACTCGGACTTCGACGGTAACACGGACTACTCTGCTTCGTGCGACGGCCACCACTACTGGTCGTTCATTTTCTACGGTGAGACGCGTTTCAGCATGCTGAACAACTACATTCACGGAACCTCGGGCCGTTCTCCCAAGATTGGTGGTGACAGTGCCGCTAACGTCGTTGCGCACGTCGCGAACAACTGCTGGGGCAACAACACGGGCCATTCGTTCGAGATTGGCTCCAACGCTTGGGTTCTCGCTGAGGGCAATTATTTCACGAACACGAGAATGCCTCTGTACAACAAGGGCGACGAAGGAGCTTTGCACGCTGCGGGCAGTGATGATGAGTGCACGAACTACTTGGGACGTGCATGCGAGGCCAACACCCTGGTGAACAGCGGTAACTTTTCGTCGCGTAATGGCGAGACTGCTCTCGAGACCATCAAGTCGGTCCCTACTTTTGTTGACTACACGCTTGATTCGGCTGAGACGAGCAATTCGCAGCAGCAGCAGACGACGACCCAGGCAAGCGGCTCGGAGGACCAATCTCAACAGCAGGTTCAGCAGTACACCCCTGGAACGGCTGTGCCTTCTACCCAGACGAGTCAGTCTTCGATCCAGGCGAGTGACGTGGAGAGCGTGTGGGCCGATACAACCAGCAACTTCGGCGTTGGCAAGCTCAATTAAGTGGAAGATGTCGGTGGAGGCGGTAGCAGTTGCAGACTCGATTGAATGAGTGCTGCTCGTAATTGTCTTGAATTTTGTAGCGTATAACCAATATACAGTTGATGGATGAGACTAGAATCGTGAGTGCTGTGTCCTTGCCTTCATGAGGTGAGCTGACGTT
This sequence comes from Phytophthora foliorum, assembly GCA_024679135.1. Lineage (NCBI taxonomy): Eukaryota > Oomycota > Peronosporomycetes > Peronosporales > Peronosporaceae > Phytophthora > Phytophthora foliorum. The sequence goes on along the minus strand of JAHWLE010000387.1, from coordinate 14,997 downwards.
ACATAGTTCCCTGGCAAAGGTGAGCAAATCTTCTGCAGATCCGTAATATTTGTGAATTCCGACCAAATTTGCCGAATCGGGGAACCGCCCCCATACAAATCCTAGTCATGTACGAAATCGAGCGAGACCGCCCCCTAAGTACGGTTCGTATTTAAACGGATTTGGTAGTGTAAAACCGCGCATGGAAATTTTGAGTAGAACGCACAATATCTGTGCAAGGTAAATTGGTGGACTCAGTTCTTCCTTTGCCGGGGAATTCTCTACTTGGGTCTCCATTTATAATAATACATCTAAAGAACTAGAGTAAGTTTGAGCATATAAGTGGACAGCAAATGGTCACTACTGTAGCTTATACTTGAAGTAGACTTTTAGCTGTCCACCTCCCCTCCGCCGGCAGGTGAGAGGCCATTTGCTGACCATTACAACATCCAAAGCCGCATCAAAAGTTTCGACGGAAGGCGAAATGCTGGCGCTAAACTGACAGCAAATTCGATGATAATAGTATCAGTTTTAAGTACAATAACTCATGTAGTCAAGCCGTTGTCATTTTTTTTCCGCCTCGGAACTCACCTGGCCTGGCCGCAAGTACTTCGAAGTAGGAAACTCATTATTTTTCATAGCTCTCAGGCATGACAGTGGATGACGCTCGACGGCCGCAGTTATTAACTCAAGAACAATCGCCTGAGGTTGCACCCGGAGCAGAGAGAAGAAATGCATCATTAATGATATCCATCAACTGTATTTGTTCACGCTACAATATGCAAGACAACATGACTTCTATCGACCGACACATGTCTGTCGCTACCACCACTCTTACCACTTCAACTTAATCCAGCTTTCCGACACCGAAGTTGCTGTTCGTCTGCTCCCACTCCTTCTCCAAGTCACTCGTTTGGACAGCCAGCTTCCTGGACTCACTCGCCGATCCACTCGTCTGAGAGGTCTGCTGCTGCTCCGATCCGCTGGTCTGAGAAGTCTGCTGCTGCTGCTGCTCCGATCCGCTGGTCTGCGAAGACTGTTGCTGTGAGCCGCTCGCCTGGGTCGTCGTCTGCTGCTGCTGCGAACCGCTCGTCTGAGTAGTGTCAGGCGTGTAGTCGACAAAGGTGGAGTAAGATTTGATCGTCTTGAGAGCGGTCTCACCATTACGCGACGTGAAGCTGCCACTGTCCACCAGGGTGTTGGCCTCACATGCGCGTCCCAGGTAACTGCTGCACTCGTCACCACTGCTTGCGGCGTACATAGCACCATCCGTACCAGTGTACAGAGGCATTTTCGTGTTGCTAAAGTAGTTGCCCTCAGCAAGAACCCAAGCGTTGGAGCCAATCTCGAACGAATGGCCCGTGTTGTTGCCCCAGCAGTTGTTCGCGACGTGCGCAACGACGTTAGCGGCACTGTCACCACCGATCTTGGGAGAACGGCCCGAGGTTCCGTGAATGTAGTTGTTAAGCATGCTGAAACGCGTCTCACCGTAGAAAATGAACGACCAGTAGTGGTGGCCGTCACACGAAGCAGAGTAGTCCGTGTTACCGTCGAAGTCCGAGTTACTGATGGTCATCGAATCGGTACTTGCCTTGTTGGTGGTGAGGAACTGACGGCCGACACGGGAGATCTTGATGTGGTCGAGCCAAATCTTCTTCATAGCCGTCTGACCGCTGTTCGTGCCTTGCATGTAGATAGCGTCACCGCCCCAGACCAAGTGGTGGTTGAGCTCCGTGATGTGGATGTTCTGGACGATAATGTTGTCACCGGCGAGCGTCAAACCTTTGCCTTTGATCACTCCGCTCTTGCCAATACCACGAATGGTCTTGTCGCCCTGCACAGTCATGCGCTTCAGAGCGGCATTGTCGTACGTCACCGTCACCTCAGTGCCACCAGTGCAACCGCCCGTGTTCTCCATTCCACCGCTTTGAAGTATCACATCCTGACTCTTGAAGCCGTTGTTCTTGGCCATGCACTCACGAGTGTAGTCCGGTCTGCAGCCCTTTTCGGTAGTCGTTCCCTCCGTGCCGCGGAAGTCGAAGGTCTTGTTCAGCACGACCACAAGCGGCTCAGTCGACGCGAGGTACTCCGCCAGCTCGCTGGTCGAAGTCGGGTACACGGTCTTGCCGTTGGCGCCACCGGTGGCCCCCGCGGCTAGACCAGACGGTGTGCCAACGGTGAAGGCGCTTGCGCTTTGGGCAACAAGGGCCAATACGGCGGCGAAAGTGAGCTGGATGCGAACCATGGCCAAGCAGTGAAGAAGTCTTGAGGTCGGATGTTGGGGGTGTAGTGCTCAAGGCGAGGTAAATTGGAAAGTGATCCTGTAAAATGACAACTGACCTGAGCTTCTGACTTCGCCCGATGATAAACTTCAACGTAGTTGTCCACAATTGGCGAACGCCTGATCTCAAGAGTACATGTAGTGTAGTCCAGTACTTGTGCGTCAAATCCCGAGGTCGTTTCAGTGTTAGAGGCTGAGGAGGCGAGTGAGCATTGAAACGGAGTGTTGACCAGGTTTCGCTTCAACTTTCGTGGCCGTATGGGGTACGATCACGGCATATGACCTACCCGAAGAGCACACAACTACAGGGGCTTCACCGTATGCTGCGTTAGAACGCACGCAACATTAACAGATTTGTATATTCTTTGCTTGCGGTCAGTCTTCTTTCGATTTCTCGGAATAAGTCTGCTGAGGCATAAAGTTGAGAGACTATTTTTTTGTTCATACTGTACCTGTATCGAATTGAGATCGCTGGGCATGCTCTCTGCCTAAAAGTATCACCGGATCCCTAGCTTGTCTCTTGGTTTCGCCATCGAGCACTAAGTATCAATTCCCGTAAAACTCACTCGTGGTCTGCTCGTATCTTCAGTCCCGCTTCCGATTAACTATCCACGTCACGCCCGCGTCGACGGCACGAAAGCTTCACGCGTAACTCTCGCACTCGAGCTGTTGACGCATGATTTGAAGATTGGATGCCAGCCACAGGCGAAAACAGATGATCGTAATATCAATTATGAAAGAACCCAACGCCTTGAAAGTCGGCAGCTCATGAAGATTTTGTAGCACTATTATTGATTGTATTTAGGGCTCGATCAAGAGAGACAAGGTACAAGAGCATGAGCCTCACACCAAATGAACAGTAGGAGGGGTAGCAAACTATACTTTGGGCTTTAATGTTCATGCTTTTCGACATGTAACGAACATCAACGTTCACCTTCTCGATCGGCGCTTGCGTTCGTTGACGCAATTATTCTCAATGAACAGCAGGGTAATTAACTCATACGAATTCAGATCAGCTGTGCAATGGGCGTCGCCAATGGGAATGGAGCACAAGTGCTAAGAAGTTGTTGTTCTGGGATGCTCGGCATGCCAACAGGGACTCATCATCAGAGTTTGACCTGCGAGCAGTTAGGAACGGGGCGATACAGTTTCGTCGCCAGCGTATGGATCTATTGAAACCTGGAGTAATACTGGCCCTCGTGGTAGCAACCTGCACCAAGCTAAATCTCAAGATCGTCCTCCTGAGGATCAGCTTCCGTAATTGCACGACCGCGGCGTTGCCTACCGTCTGGCCGAACGAACACACGAGTTATGGATTGGTATACTCAAACTGCAGCCCCATCGTATGCCACAACAGAAAGCACGACTGACTCCGTGGCTCCCGATTTAATTGAAGCAGCAAAGGGAATTTGTGGACACCATATTTGAGAGACTTTCCCGCATGCTCTGAACTGCTAATGCAGCATGTCTGTAATTGCTAAGCTCCAGTGATTAACGTTTGGAAATGACGCTGAATCTTCCGAATCTTGTCCGTCTGAATTTATACGAGTCAATGTGCCCGATCCCTCACAACGGACACAAGTGCTCCAGTACTCGCTTTAGGTCACACCGTGTGTGACTCACACGGCTGGTGGATCACATACGGATTCGCTATTTCTTCCTGTTCGCATCTTAACAAATTGTTGCCCCGTGTCCGACCACAAGAATGCCAGCCTGGATCGCGATCACCTTACCTCCACGCAATGCAGCATAAGTACAGGTACTGGGCTCTTCTCTGCGGCTGCATGGTGGCCAACGTTTCCTGGGTTGAAAAGCTTGTTCGTCCGACATCGATCGACCCGAGGCTCGAGCGGTGACTTATGGTTCGTCTAATTCAGTCCAAGTCTCACTTCAAGTGAGTCACTTGTCGTCTGTTCGCAATCGCAAGCAAAGCGTTCATCGTTGTGGTAGGTATCATATACTGAAAGCTTGATTAGAATTATTACTGTTGTACTATGTTTGCAGCAGCGTCGATCATCGTACGGAATTGGCACGGTTGCCTGAACAACAATTGGTTCTGTTTCTGAAAGATTTTCAGCACTCGACGATGACTGGCACAAACGAGAGCTTGTCCGTCTATAGCGCTCGCTACAACGCGAAGTCTCGCCATCTACATGCACACAGGATTTGAGATGTGGCAGTTGACGAGCAGCGAAAACAGACGCAAAACCGATACCAAATACATGTACGGTACATGTATGCATAAACGAAGCTAGTTTATCGAACGCGAAATTTGTTGAAGCTGGGTCCTGGAATTCGGCTGGTACACATCCGAAGATACACTTGCATCTGCGGTGTCTATGGGCCTACGGACGACACCGCCAATGCTGTCGACCCGACCGGTCGACAACGACAACGGACAATGCTTTCACAATCACTGCACGAGGGACTCCCACTAATATAGGTTGGGTTTCATTTGCAGCCCGCCCGTGGTGGACACAAGCGACTCCGGTCTGAAAGATCGTAAGTGGTGCGTTGTCTACTGACTAAAGCCGATGATATAATTTTTTTTAGGTGCATCTTGTTAGGTTTGGGCACGGCGCGGGAGGAAGCGAGGGGAGATTGGAGCGGTTGTTGTCGGCACTATAGTTGTACGAGGATTGGGGTGATGCGAGGCCTTGGAGAAGTGATATTCGTCATAGACTAAGACTGCGATCTCTTACGAGACTACTACGGTAGGCAGCAGATGCGTATGCTGCCGAATCTCGGGCCTCATACACCGTTCACACAAAGCAGCCCAGGCAAGCATCACAGACCCAAGTTATGGGAGCAATCCTTACATACCATTATCTGCATTATTAGTGAGCGTGTTGAGCACCCGAAGCTCTTCTTCGGTTATAATAGGCCACGCGCAAGAACGGTTTACCCATGAGCGAACAAGAATCGGACCCATTGTCCCGCTGCCTGGGAAAAACTAGTGTAAAATGAGACGAGACCTGCCAGTCGAGGTGTCGTGGTGTGTGGCCTCGCGAAGGAATAGGATACATGCTTCTGGCGAAGCATACGCTAAAGATTTAGTAGCTCGAGATAAGAATCACCGTGCCCATGATCTTGCTCATACATCCGTGGACGTGTTTGTGCGATGGCACCGCGGGGTTGCAGTCACGGAAACCTGGAGTCCACAAACTCTGCTGTGAAACGCTGATGCCTAGAGATCCGCTGCCAACGTGCAAAATACTTAGCATCGTTTCGCGGATGTCACGCCTGCATCAACACGGGCAAGACAGAAGGACGCCGTTACTACAATTGGCCTCAACATTGCTCTTCTCGTGAAACGCTAGCAAGTGACCATTCACCCCATCCAACGACCTCAAGACTTCATCGCTTCCTCAGCATGGGACACAGCCAGCTTGCTCTCCCTGAGGCATTGACCTCATCGTCAAGAATGTGAGCGCTTTCACCATTGGCACTCCGTCCGGTCTCGGTGCCGGAGCCACCGGTGGAGGCAATGTCACCGTCGTGCGGACAGCGACCTGCTCTCCTACCTGAACTCGACGGAGGTGCTTGTTGCCGTGCTGAACAAGGCCGTCGACTTCCGCGGCACGGAAGGCATGACCTCTGAAACGTGTCCCGCGCATGCGTGGCCAATAACAACGGCTCCAAGAGCCAGGATGAGACCTCCAGCAGGGTGGTATGAATATTACGGGCGGCTGGCGACACTGAGGTGACAGTGGCGTACGCCAACGCGCCCGTAAAGCGAATGACCGTGACGGGAGACAAGACTATCCGTGGGAAATGGTTTGACGCTTGCCAGCAACATTATCGTCCAGAACTTCCACATTACGGAGCTCAAACCGACGTGATCCAGGAACAACTACTTAAGAATGTCTCTGTTCAACAAAGAGCTCAAGCAGTGTGGGCCACCCGTGCAAGGCGAACGTCTTGGTGGACTTCCTGTCGCGCAAGCTCCTCTCAAGACAATGAAGGCGTACCCCACATTCGTCGAGTACATGTCAGGCTACGGCCCTGGCAAGCGGCTTTGGGGACCAAGCGGCACAGCAGCAATACACCCTTGGTACTGCGAAGCCGCGGCCGACACGAGTGAAACGTCGATTCAGGCGAGAGACGTGGATAATGCGTGGGGTGTTGAAAAGCTGGGTTAAGCTGCAGTAGTGAAAGCGACAGCAGTAGACACGATTGAATGCGTTTTCTATAGAGATGGCTCGCTAGTGTTGTCAACTTGTCTCGTGTGAACCAAACACAATCGATGATCGCCACTTGTAGAAGCTGGCAGTATGAGCAGACCAACTAGACCACCAGCAACTGCGGATACTTAGAGAACACAATCGAGTGTGTTCCTCGGTTACACGAAACTTGCGTCAAACACCTATTGCAGTTGCTGCTTCGTTTCGACGATAAGCGCCGCAGACATGTGCACATTCACGCAACTTTCAAGCCTGTGTTATTCGACATTTAAAAATGGTTCATGAAGCCACCAAGCAACGTTAGTCCACGTTGCCAAAAACTCAGGCCTTTACCACACTTTCATTTGCGTCTACTTGTCCGAGAAAATGTCCTCACTCGACTCTCCGAACTTGCCATCGAAAAAAACCTCCGTGGGATCCAGTCGCGCGGACGGCTCCTCCGGCTTGGCAGCCGGGTTCGGGTGGCCGAGTGCAATCACCACAGGCACCTCGTAGCGGTCTGGGATATCTAGTGCGTTCCTCACACGGATCTGGTCGAACCCTTCCATCGGACACGTCGCAAGACCATGCACTTGAGCGGCGTAGAGGAACGTAGCGGCGGCGAACGTCGTCTGCTTGAACGCCCACGCCTCTGTCGACACATTCGAGGGTGCAGGCTGCAGCGGCGACACGGCCGTAGCAATGGCAGCACGAAGACCGCTCGCCACGACACCTTCTCCCGAGAAGAGGCGCACCACGTGCGGCATGTTGCTCACAAAGTCGGCGGGGGCGCCATTGTCATGTGCCAGCTTCTGCAGACGCGGCACGCGTTTGCTGGGCTCTACCAAGTCATCACCACTTGATGAGTCTCTGCTCCGCTGTATCCCCAGCTGTCCAACGTACCACAATCAGCCGTAAATACGGCCACCACGGGGGCTTCCTTGACCTTGCGGACGTTGCTGTCCATCATGGCCTCCGCGAGCTTCTCGCGGTCCTTCTGCTCGCGCACCAGCACGCACGCGTACGGCTGCGTGTTGAAGCCCGTGGGCGCGCGCTGATTAAGCAGCGTCAGTACATTTTTTGTATTGGAATTATGCAGTTGCAGAGCTGTCGCGCACCAGCGTGAGCTTGAGGATCTCCTTGAGCGTCTTGTCCGGCACGGCGTCGGGCAGGAAGGCCTTGCACGCGTACCGCTCCTCGATGGCGGCGCCCAGCGTCTTCTGGGCGCTGCTGAGTGCGCGGGTCTGGGTGACGGCGGGGCGCAGGAGTCGGGGCGAGTAGCGCAGTGCCATGGTTACGGTTAGCGAGTGGCGAAGTGAGGATTGATACGCTTTCGGGTGAGACAGATAATATGGTCTGAAGCAGGCCGCAACTAACTGGAGTTTTCTATACCACAGCGAAAGTGAAGTGAACTGGACCATAAAAAGCGCACAAGTCGCGGTGAGATTGCCTTGACATGGTAAACAAGACCTTCAACGTGCTGCTGCTATAATAAGGTGAGGTATATTGTGTTACTTGTTTCCGTGCGGTCCCTGAACTCTAATATCCATTCTGGCCAGGTGAAAGATCCCTGCCCAGTTTCGTCGCCTCTCTGCAACTCTCGCCCCTCTGCTAGCTCTCCTGAACCTCGGCCTACTGCCGTCTTCTCTCCGTCCGCTCTTCACTCGACCCGAACGTCCGTCCGTCAATCCATCTTGTTACGTCATTGTGCACGTGCTGTTGCAACCCTTCTTCGATCCTTGTTCCTCCGCTTGGTGCATCCGACGCCATGAGGGTACTCCTCCCCTCATTCATGGCTAGATTGGCCAACCAATCTGCCATTTTGTTATATTTTCTGTAGTGATGGGTCCAGCTTTCCACCGCGCAAATATCTGCTAGTCTCCGCGCCGTTCTGTACCAGTGCTTCAATTTGCGCGCCTTCGGCTCCTTGCGTTCCTTCATTAGTCCCAAGATCACTGCATTCAACGTGCTGCTGCTAACGCAGACTGATGATAGGCAGTCTTTGGTAACGGGGTGCGGTCGGCGCTTGCATTTGCAGCTGCGCAAAGAAATATTATGCGGTTTTAGCGAGGGCCCGATGAACTTGCGGGTTGACAGGTTCGGCAGATGCTGCGTTGCAGCCGTCGTTGAGACGTCGATCGTTAGTCCCGACGACTTGGCCTTGACTTCAGCACGTGGTTGGTCTCGATCCGCCCAGTAAGCCGATCACGCTGTTGGCCTCGCTAGAACGAGCAATGAACCAGCAATCCGTTGAACGCTCTCATTTGCGTGGCCAGGTGTGCAAATAGGCGAGAACCAGGCAAAGTCGTGCAGACTGCAACTTACAGCGCTCCCCGTCGAACCATCGGCTTTGTTGAGATGGGACGGCAAGTTCGGTCACTCAAACGAATGGATAAGTAGGTAAGGCAACTGTAGCGATCTTCGAGCACCGTACAATCTTATACACGTACATTGCCAAACCGCGTTGGGGGCCTCTTCAACAATTGTCTTCTAGCCTCGATACTTGCAACCGCTGAAATCCCTTCCGCTCTGCGTCGTCATAATTGCTGCGAAGGCCCTGCTCGGCATCATCCCAGTGCTCTATGAGTCGTACCATAGACGACGGCTCGAGTGAGCGAAGATAACGTGGCCAGATTTCCATGATTGCGTACCATTTTCATCGGACAAACGTCCCTGTCCCTGACATCTTGCCACCGAGCTCTATCCGATACATGGGTGATCTAAGAGTCTTTAGCAAGAGTTTTCAAGCGGAATCCGCACATTGGCAACTCTCTTGTTTGGTTTCTTGGCATTCCAGGACGCGCATCAGCTTACGATTCCGGCAGCATGACCTTATACACTGTAGACTCTACAGGCACGCTGAAGTTTCAGGTCGTGTTGCCCTTTCAGTGCTCTCGGGCCGTTGATTACGGAACCAGCTTGAAGGTAAGCGGTATCTGGTCGGTGCCATGAGCAGGACCGCTTGGGGTTAGTACATGCACGTCATTTTTGAATTTACCTCCTATTCAGTACAAGCAAGTGAGATGACCAATCAACTGGGAACCGCGATCCGTGAACGCTACGCCTGCAAGGCGTTCCTGCCCGACCCCGTGCCGGAGGAGACGCTCCGGGAGATTCTGCAGCTCACGCTGGTGAGCTCCAGCTGACAGAAAGGAATTCATGATGGCGGTAGACTTGCTCACTGGCTGTGCTTGATGACATCGCAGCGAGCCCCGACGGGATTCAACACGCAGTCCTACGTGGTCATTCTGATGCGTACGCAGGAGGACCGCGAGAAGCTGGCGAGCGCAATGATGGACGCGAATGCCCGCAAGGTGAAGGAGGCCCCCGTCGTGGCCGTCTTCGTAGCAGACTGCGGTACATTGTGCACTGAAATGCGGCGTGACGCCGAGTTGGAATCGCTGACGTGCTCGCTGTTTCGTGTCCTACAGAGCCCAGCAAGAACGTGGAGCGCATGCAGCAGCTGAACCGCGACAACGGCGCTCCGGATGCCTTCGTGAATAACATCCCGCCTCTTGTCGAGCTGTTCTCGGGAGAGCACGACCCCAACGTGTCGACCGAGGCGTGGGCGTACAAGCAAACGACCTTTGCGGCTGCCACCTTCCTGTACGCGGCGAAGGTGCACGGTCTCGACACATGCCCGATGGAAGGAATGAGCCAGGTCGACGTCAAGAAGGTGCTGAACATCCCCGCGGACCGCTACAGCGTCCCTGTGGTGGTGGCGCTAGGCCACGGAAACCCCGACGCCAAGCCTGCCAAGCCGTCGGTGCGCTTCCAGCCGACGGAGATCTTCTTCGAGGGCCAATTCGGCCAGCCGATCGAGAAGCTGTTCGCTGAGAATTAGGAGAGCGTAGCCTTGGTAGTCTTGACTAAAAGCGCTTGACACACGAATATACATTGGAACATGTGGATCGTCATTTCTGAATCCGTTCGGGACCGTGACATGAATACACGTCGGCACATTGCCCTCGAAAGCAAGCTGCCACAGGTACAATACACTTCTAAACGTTTTTGCAAATAATTCAAGGGGCATGTATCACCGTGGATGTTCATTCTCCAAAAGATAAGATCGTACGTGGAGAGTTCCTTTCTAACAATTTCACGTAAAGGGTATCAGCTTGGACTCGGGAAGTACTGTGAAGCATTGCACGAGATGACTCTACGTACATCTGTAACAAAACGTTGGTGCATGGCTAGTAGTCGTGGCAACTCGAATCTCCGTTTAAGACACCTCTTGCCGATCAAAGCGTCGTCGATGCAGACTACTGTAGCAGGTCATGGTTGCCATCGACTCTTGTCTCACCTGCGCTCCGATCACTTCACCCTTTTCTAAAATTCATATTGGAATAATCTAGATTATTCCCGAAGTTTTTGCTTTCGGCCGAGCCATTCACCGTCAGTCCGACACAAGGCAAATCACCAGCAAGTATTAATACGGAGCCATGGTAGACCAGGCCAAGTGGCAGGCGCTTATGAAGTGGACCATGAAGCACACGGACGGCACGACGCCGACGGAGGCTACGCCCATCTCCGATGACAAGCGCCGCTTCCTGGAGATGGTCATGAACGAAGGCGTGATCGACGAGAACGAGCGCGTCAAGGACATCCTGCGCATCCTCGAGGGCGAGGACCCGCGGCTCGTGTTCGCCGCCGAGGACGGCACCATCGCGGACGAGGGCAGCGAACCGTCGCCCGAGGAGCTCGCGCAGTACAAGGACGCGCTGCTGGACGAGCTGCTGACGCGCATTGACCAGGTGGACAACGCGCAGAACTTTGTCAAGATGGGCGGCCTGCGCGTCCTGACCAACGTCATGCACAAGTACGAGCAGGCTCCGTCCCGCGCGCTGGCCGCCGAAGTCTGCTCCGTCGTGGTGCAGAACAACCCCTTCTGCCAAGATGCGGCGGTGGACGCGGGCCTGCTCGAGGTGCTGTGCACTATGGCTCGAGAAGACAAGGACACGACGTGCCGCGTGAAGGCGCTGCTGGGCATCTCGTGTCTGGTGCGCCACCACGCGGCGGCGGAGGCGAGGCTCCTCGGAGACAGCTGCAAGGGACTCGAGCTCCTGCGCCAGAACTTGACAGGCGCCACGGACATCCGACTGCAGCGCAAGTCGCTGTTCTTCCTGCGGTATTTAATCCGCAACGCCCGCTCGACAGCGGATCTGGTTCTCGAAGCTGACTTCTTCATCCAGGCAGCAGCGGCCTTCATCACCCACGAGGACGTTGACTTGTGCGAGAGCTCGGTGGAGGGGCTCGCGGCGTTCGCCATGATCGGCCCCAACTTTTTGGCCGCGTGCAAGAAACCCGAGTTCGACCTGATCGCCAAGTGCGACCAGCGCATCGAGCAGATTGACGCACTAGAAGGAGAGGACAAGGAGTTCGCACAGGAGACCAAGACCCGAGTGGAATACCTCAAGAAGGTGCTGACCGTCTAAGCTGTAGTCGACAATAGATAGATAACTTTGAATACGCTTTTTTCCCACGCTCATTTTGAGGTTGGTGTTCTACTTTTTCGAGCTTTTGAAGTAGGCGCGATGCAGCTTCTGGGCGACGTAGACGATCGATTTCAAACCGCCAGCAGTGGCAATGCCTTTAATACTCTGTGACCGGCTAGACCGGAACACGATCGTCGCGATCACGCGCTGCAACTGCTTCTTGGTGACAGCGTGGTGATCAAACGCACCAGTCGCCTGAGATTTGGCGGCAAGACGATGAAGCACATTGGACGGCAGAGCCTCCACGATGGTCTGCCTGGCCTTGAGGTCGTTGCTATTGGTGAGTAGCATTTCACCGTCGGAGAGCGAGCGAGACATAAACGGCGAGTTCTGTCGCAGGAATGCAGCAGCAACTTGTCAGCTATGCACCGAAGACAGCCAAACGTGCAGTTCGTTTACCTGGATTTTGCGTTGGTAGAGCTCTCGGAACGACTTGAGGTTGCCGTCCACAATATTGCGCACCTTCTTCGGGTTCTCACCGAACGTCATTCGGAAGTCCCCCAGATACGAGATACCTGCGATCTTCTACTCAACGACCATTGCCAAGCAAGAAGAGTTAGTCCTCCCTACACCACTTTGGTTGCTGTCCGCAGCCTCCGCGTACCATGTACAGATCCCGCTCCGTAAACTTCTCCGGCAAACAAAGCAGAGCATAGTGAAGTGCATGGTTCAGATTCGTCGCGCTGGCCGCCTGAATGTCTTCACTCGTAGAAAGGATGCTAACCTGCAACAGCGCAAAAGATGAGTCTCCACTGACTGCTATCAGCCACAGCCAACCTACGTACGGGCTTGTGCATTCTGCCGCTCAGATACAGCGTCTTCCAGGTGAGTAGATCCTCACACAGCGTCTTGGTGCTCACGACGCCGTACTTGATGAGTCGCGTCCCGAGCAACTTGCCCGTGAGAGGAACCTGCCATGCACAGTCAGTCTCTCATGGCTACCACTTGCAATAGTATATTATACCAGCGTATTATAGTAAACGCCGGCGCCGAAGTTTTCTTGAAACGCGGCGACGTTAGCGGCGCCCAGATGCTTGAGCACCGAGTAGTGCTGCGGGTTGCGCGCAATATTGCGCTCGTGCCAGGCCCGCGGGTCGTCCACGGCGAAGACCAGGTCCACCATACTGCTACTGGCGTCGTGGTTCTTCTGCTGGAACACGCCCGATCCGTACGCCATAGTGAACGCCACGCGAGGGAACGTGGCGTCCAGCGCCTGCGTCAGCGCCGCCGCCAAGCTCGTCGCCATGCTCGCCTCGTTGATTGCCGTCAACCACCGCAATCCGGTATTTTGTGTGCGACACACTACTACTTATTACTTCAAACTATATGCTATATGTGATAGTGCAGACGGCCACTTCAACTTGGGCAACTATAAAAAGCTGCGTTGACTGGCAAAATGCTGCGGAGGGCCGTGCGAGCTGCAGTGTTCGCGACATGCATCTTGATTGGCACTACCGTGCACGGCTTCGAGGATGTGAGTACGGTTGAGACGACATGCTCTATCGCTGCTGCAAGTGTTTCGAACTACGCAACATCGACTTCAACTGCTGCTGCGATGATCGAGAATGAGGACTGCAGTGTGAACGTTGTCAGGGTGGCGACAGACAGCGATGGAACAACGCAGCTGGACTTGAGCAGTAGAAATATTGTCGATGTGAAGAGCTTGCCTTCCGTCACGAAGCTGTACGTATTGTTGCTGCTGCTGCCGCGGTGCTGTTTGAAGAGAATGCAACTAACTGCTTTGCGTTTGCTGGTGTTGAAGTTACCTCAACAACAACAGCATTGCGTATTTGGGAAACGTTTCGATCCCGTCTGCCGTCCAAGTATTGTACGTTCACATAGCGTACATTATCTTTGCCTACTTACTGAACAGACTTGGATGCATGTAATAGGGATCTGTCGAAGAACTCGTTTACTTCACTGCAGAACTTCGTCTTTCCGAGTAGCCTTGTTAGACTGTAAGTGCTGCCAAGTGGATGTCTAGCGTAGACTGACCTGTTCTGTTCTGCCTTCGTAGATACGCATCAAATGGCAAGTTGGCGAGCCTGCGCAATATATCGTTCCCGGGCATGGTTACGACGCTCAACTTGTCAACCAACCCGATCACGTACATTGGCGGAGTCATCTTTCCGAGCTCGCTGAAGGTTTTGTCAATCACGTCGACCGGGAAGCTCGCAGAGTTCGAGGTTCGGCAGACGGACGCCACACTGTTCGCGAGTCTGCAGACATTTAACGTGTCTAAGACGACAAGTCTCACGTGTTCCGACGGTAACGCCGTGTACCGCTATGTACAGGACACGCTCCTGTGCGTGCTAGCGGACGAAGTCTTCAACAGCAAGTACGGCGTAGGGGGGACCAGCGCGAGTGGGTCCGCAGCCGTAGCCGCAGTCACCATCGCCCCAGAATTACCAGAAGCCAGCAGCCCTCGCCGCTCGAAGTTCTTGCTGTTCGCGGCTATCTCGCTGTCACTGGCCTTCGCGGGGCTCATGAGCATGCTCGCTCCTCGAACGTTGTATGAGCGCTACCAAAAGAAAAAGTACCTGAACCTCCGCAAGAAAAGGCAGCAGCAACTGCAGGTAGTCGAGCCCACGGTACTGCAGCTGACCGAGCACCGCGACCCCAACTCAATGTACTGGGACCTCTAAAAGACAACAAGTTGCCTTTCTCACACGTCACACATTGGCGTCGCGGGATCGCGTCGTACTTAGCTCGAACCCACGGTACGCCCGCTTTTGATACGTGGCAGCAGCTCGAATTCCCCCTCCGACTTTGGATCGACCTCCTCACAATCAAACAGAGAGACACACACAAGAGACACAATGGTGCGCGATCTCGGCCTAGCTGCTCTCAAGGTGGCCCGCAACTAACTCGCTCTCGTTCTCTGCAGGCTGCGAGCGCGAACGGAGCTTTGACAGGCAAGAACCCCGCCCCGACGGCGTCGGCAGAAGGCGCGGCGGCCAGCGGCCTGCGCAAGTGAGTGGTAAAACGCGCGTCCTTCATAGTTTCTGCTGCTAACGGCGCGGTCTCTTTACGTTGATATGTTTTGCTTAGCCGGCGTCCGGTGGCGGCGGCGCGCTCG